>OZ022507.1:38324799-38540006 GCA_963989385.1 Ctena decussata | reverse complement strand
ATAGGGGTAACTTGGAATAGTCGTTTGACCGGTTTCGACGCACTTAGAATCGATCGTGTGGTACGCTTTCAATTCCCAATTATTCTTTGATTTCTCTGTGCCATAAAACGTAGTAAAGCCTCTTCTCAAAGGCATGTTGTTTTCATGCAGAAATTATCTAGAGTCCTAGAGAAATTGCACGATAAAGTAAGGTAGCCTTTTAGCCTATTCCGTCGCACTTTTTCAGTTTTGGCGCACCAGCATATTGAATATAAAGCCTCGGGCTACGAAACGGTAAACTATTTGCTTATAACTAGCCCAGTGAAAGATAAGTTTATACAAAAAGCGGCTGTTTGATATCACGATTATTCGACACAACACATTAAAGATGGCCCTACTCCGAAAAATTAATTCAGGCATTCAGTGGTCCGAAAGCGTGATGCTTAACGTTGTTGCTATGAATTTAGTGATCAAAGGATACCATCGTTTCCAAATAATACCACCAACTGGGGTTTTACTTTAAATTCACCTCGAATACAGAAATGGATATGACGAGAATGCCAGTGGGTGCTTTGGAAATAAGATTCCGTGAAAGCGAAATATTTATCCGCCGGAATAGACTAAATAGGCTAATGAGTCATAAATTAAAATAAACAAAGCAAACAATTTTATTTGCTTTTGGCATTTATCAGCGGAGATTCCTTATAGAATGAGGATTCGATGTATTTATGATTTTTCCAAATATCTGTTTGCACAGATATTGTCCTTATCGTTTTCCACACTTGGTCTGAAACCACGTTCGAATTGTCTTGCTAAATATGCATTGTTTGCCAGTTTCAAACACAGTTTTCATTACCTTGAATATTGACACAAATCCAATTCTGTATATGGCTTTGACCATTAGGGACCGACCATTTGATATTCTGGGTGGGGGGGGGGGGGGGGGGGGGGGGGGGGGGGGGGGGGGGGGGGGGGGCTGGTATTCTTGATGGAGACACAACATTTTATTTCACTGGCCTCTGGAAACAATTTCTTTTTTTTTTAACCTTGTGGGAGCTAATTTATTTTTTTTACAAACTAACTTCAACAGGTTATTTTTTTGTTTTAATTTTATAGCTGAACTATCAGATCCTTGTTTACTTGACCTTAATATCCTTTTATTTTACCCACATCGGTATTTTTTTTCACCTTTTTTCCTCACAAAAAGAACATGGTGCTGTCTTTAACCAGGCGAAGGGCATGGCTTAGCTTGCTTTTGCAAACCAGTGCCTGGAGCATGTTACTCTTTTCATCTAAGGTACAGATACAAACATCCCTGTATGAGTTTGGCAAAAAAATTAGGCCTTAAATTAGGGATATTTTGGCCAAAATTTAGGGCTATTTTGGCAAAGTTGTAGGGCTAACATTAGGAATTTTAATTTTTTTTTCTATCCCAATATATGGCCAAACATGCTTTATTCGTACTTTAGAAAGTTTGATAAATACTTACTGATAGAGTCACATTATGCATGAATGGCAATTAATAAAATGGCTGAAAGTTATGCGCTAAGAAGTTATCAAAGGGGGGTCTGGGGGGCAACGCCCCCCAGAAGCTAAAGCAATTTCCCAATTTCAATGGCAATTTTAAGACTGGAAACAATAGAGAAAAACTAGGAATGATGATAGAAATAAGGGTTTTTATATTAGGGCTTTTGCCTTTTAGAGTGTTTATTTTGCCATAATGGTTTTGTCTCCCATAAGCTAGTGACTCTTTTGCAATTCATTTTTAGTGGAAACATTTACTTAGTAATGTGGCAGATCAATAATACATGTATGTGAATGTTGTATAGGATGTTTTTGTAAATGTATGCACATGCGTGCCCGCTGGTGTAAACCAATTGTAGATAATTTTAAAATATTACTATAAATATGGGGGTCTGGGGGGCGCAGCCCCCCAGAAGCCAGAGACATTATAAAAACTCAATTCCAATGGAATTATCTGCAGACAATATTTTTTTTTTTAATTTTGGGTGGAAACAGGTTATTTTTTTCTCTTACTTTTGAGGCCAGATTATTTTTTTGAACCCCCTTATGAGCCAGGTTATTTTTTTCTTGCATATCCAAAGACAGGAAATTTTTTTGATAAATATACCAGGCCCCCCCCCCCCCCCCCCCCCCCACACACACACACAGAATATCAAATGGTCGGTCCCTTAAGTGTTGACAAGAATGTCCATAAAAGTATTTGGCCGAATTTGGCCGAAACTATGTTTAACGCCAGAGGTAAACTCGCTGAATTACTTCTAAACAGGCGAGTGCGTCGGAATAGGCTAAACGAGTGTAACTTGACACATTATGTTTATAAAAGTGTGTATAAATGTTTTTCAGATGCCACGTGAAAGCAATTTTGCAACCTGTTGAACAGAGTGTACCACAGCTGGAGAAATTTACAGTTCAGCTGAGAAAAAGACTAGATTCTCTGCGACTCTCACAAGAAAATTTTCATTTTACATTTGAACTGATAATGCAACTGGGAGATAATTCAAAAATAGAATTCCCAGCAGATTGGTCAGTGTTTTGTTCACAAGATAGAGACTTGTCTGACTTTATAAAAAAGGTAACTGGAATTACAGGATGAAAAGTATTAGTATGTGACTTACTTAGTAAAGTGCACATCTGCTTTTTCGAGGAGGTGACAAAATTGCAAAGTTATCATTTTTTATCCATACATAACAAAACTCTAACATTACAGCACTATTAGGTTTTGTTTAATAATTGTTTAAATTTCGTATTAACACAGGCATGAAGAAACCGAGTGTTTTCATAAAGTCATGCAAGCAGTAGCATACAGGCCTTTTGCATTCTTAATTTTGTTCGTATCTAAAAATCTTTATTTTAATTTCCATTCATTTTTCTACCATTAACATTACCACAGTGTCGGAGCGGAAATGTACAGTGTTTGAGATTGTATCGTCTCCTGTGATTCTGTACAGGCCTTTTGCATTCTTAATTTTTTGTTCGTATCTAAAAATCTTTATTTTAATTTCCATTCATTTTTCTACCATTAACATTACCACAGTGTCGGAGCGGAAATGTACAGTGTTTGAGATTGTATCGTCTCCTGTGATTCTGTACAGAGAGAATCCGACACTTGGTGTAAAGGATGTCAATATACACGGTAAATAATGTTGGCAATTTTCTCAAGTTATGATTAAAAAGCCAGACTGTTTTGGTCCGTTTGACGCATCAGTAAATTTGGAATACCTCAAGAAGGTAAATGTTCCATATGCGTTTAGACCAAGTTCTTCAAAAACTTTGTATCTCAGTAACCACTCAGCAAAAAAAAATTCATACTTGGACCAAAGGTACCTTGGAGGGTCAGCTTTCATTTCATGTCTCCTAGCCCCAGGGTCCTTGTCTGGGTGTAGCTAGCTACCAATTTCCTGTGTACGGACCTGCATTTAACAAAGTTCACTCGGATATTGCGCATGTCACTGGCGTACAAAACGTAACCTCAAAATGTAACGTTTCGACGTCTTTGAGAATCAGTTTATGGCATATCTATGACTTTCAATAAGATACACATTGAAAATTATCAAGCTTAAAATACTATTTCTATAAAAGGAATCGCTGACATAAAGATAAATGAGCCGAGGCACAATATTCCATACAGTTTCCCCAGTGCGCACCGTTAAGACTCAGACCAGCCTTTGCTTCTGCGCAGTCTGATCAGAGTCTTCGCTCGCCACTCCCAGAGAAGGATGATCAGACTGCGCAGAGTCTTCGCTGAGCGCACAAGTGAAAATGTAGGAAATGATGTGCCCCGACTCAGAGCCGAGACACGACATTTTCGTTTCGCTTTTGCTTAACGTCACAGTAAACAATTTTTCAGTCAAGTCGGGACGGAGTCACCACTTCCAGGGTATCACCAGTATCTTTTGGGAGTAAATGTGCCTTGCTCAAGAACACAACACGGCGCCTCGAGTGATGATCGAACCCCGACCTCTCGCTCCGGAGTCCGAGGCTCTACCACTAGGCCACAGCGCTCCCCAAGGCACGAAATTAATCAGTTTTTGCTGGGCGCTCATTGCATAACTACGGATCGTGGGGCTGCCTTATGTAGCCAGCGAAGACTCTGATAAGACTGCACGAATGCACATACTGATCTGAGTCTTCGCTGAGCGTACATGTGAAATTGAAGGAATTATCGTGTGTCGTGCATGTGTGTGTGTCTTCTGAGAAAGTACACTGTGATACAACGGTACTAGTATTGTAGAGCGAAAGCTATTTTGTCGATGCTTTTACTGACTTCGGCAATGTAATTGGTGTATGACTATTTTATCAACGCGCTATGTGCATATTTGTTTTTAATTTCCAAAGTACATGCATTGTTGAGCCACAATATGCTACCATACACAAAACGCTACCGATATAGCATTTTGTGTATCCCTGCCTACACAAAATGCTATCTCAAAATTTGGGAACATATTGTGAAGGTATCATATATGCCCTACACAATATGCTCCATCTAACATGAAAATGAGGGACCAAAATTTCCCCGGCGTCCATTCCGTCCAGCTTCAGATCAGAGGGTTCCGACAAATTTTACCATAATGATTGCAAAACTCATTGTTGGAAAATGGGGGGGGGGGGTTCTGACCCCCGTCTCCCACCCCTGTATTCGTGCATGGGTACGATAATGTCAACTAAGACCGGGGTTGCATTAAACATGTGTTTCTGAGTCCAAGTCATTAAGTCGAGCTTAAACCTGAGTGATACTTTTTCCTGGTAGAGCATATTGTGTATCCTCGAACGACCAGTCAAATAACATATGTATCCTACCTACACAAAACGCTACCAGAAAGCATTTTGTGTACACTGCCTACACGATATGCTTTTTGGTAGCATTTTGTGTAGGCAGGGATACATAAAATGCTATCTCGGTAGCGTTTTGTGTATGGAAGCATATTGTGGCTCAACAATGCATGTATGTATGCTTTACGTTCATGGCATCAAAGGCGATAAACCAGTATCTCAAACTGCTCATCAAATGCTGCCATGTAAGTCTCATGAAATCGACGACTGAGGTTCTAAAAGTGTATTCTTTCTGTTGTTGTTGTTGTCGGTTGTTGCTTTACGTCCACGGTAAACAGCTATGGTCATGTCGGGACGGTCAGTTAACCTAACCACACTATTCCTGGGCAGGCTTAGACCTCCTAAGCGGTTAACCAGTACTAAGTGTCCATACTTTCATCAGTAACTGACAACTGCCCTTCTTGAATCAGTGGAAGGGGGAAAATGACCGTAGAAAAGATTTCATGATCAATTTCCACGAAAGTATGTGGCCGGACTGCATGGGACTGGGTATCGAACCCGGTACCTCTGGCTCTTCAGTCAGACGCGCTACAGACTGCGCTACGCGGCCCGGCGTATTCTTTCTGTCCGCGACAACTGTCTTATATGAGACAAAACTCTAGTGGTCAGTAGCTGAAAGAAACAAATGTTGGCGTACCACCAGTAAACTATTCGGGTCCAAACTTGATTAAAAGATTTATATTCTGAATTCTGGAAGTAAAAAATGTCGAAGGGTCGTCGCTGTCGAAATAAAGTGCATTAACTCAGCTTGATGAAAAACAACTCGATCCGAGTCACTGTACAAAGATAATAGCGGGTCACTGTACAATTTCCAAGCTGTCTTCTGCAAGTGACTGTACGAATATCAATCGATGAACAACTCAGCATTTCATCACTTTTATTCATCCCAAACATAAAAACCGAGGTACTACCGTTAACCTCAGATATTTTAAAGACCAATACTCCTTTGCTGAAAAAATAACAGTTTATTTGTGCCTTGACACGAGAATACACGACCCTTCACATGGACGAAATCGTGTGCTGTTTTGTATGGAAGGGTATCAGGGTCATAATTCAAATACGTAGTTGCATTTTCTATTCTGCAAGAACACAAAGTGTCTGTCAGAAATATCCATTCTGTATTTTACAAAATGCCCTGATGCCCGATTCCATTTGCGTGTTATCACAGTGTCGGAGCGGAAATGTACAGTGTTTGAGATTGTATCGTCTCCTGTGATTCTGTACAGTGAGAATCCGACACTTGGTGTAAAGGATGTCAATATACACGGTAAATAATGTTGGCAATTTTCTCAAGTTTTGATTAAAAAGCCAGACTGTTTTGGTCCGTTTGACGCATCAGTAAATTTGGAATACCTCAAGAAGGTAAATGTCATTTATAAAGTGTTCTTAGTGTAATGCACAAGTCTCAATCATCTTTGCATCCAAAAATATGCATGATCGCATCAATGACGAAATGTGTATTTATCGCATTATCGAACGAAACACCGATTGTTTTCATAAGGACCACTTTATAGAAACATATATTTGTGAAATAACATCTTCGAAGCGGATCTGCACTGGAGATAAATCCTAAAAATTCTTCATTTTACAGGACACTGCATGTATCGATTGTTGTACAGTGACTTGGTATGCTGCCGTACAGACAACTGCGATTTTCAAGAATTTTTCTGTACAGTCACTTGTATATAGTATCTGCTTCTTTTACCATGTTTACGATAAACCACAGCGCCAGCTGACCTTCAATCACATCGAAAGCAAACCACTACACCACTATACCACCACTACAGCCGTATTCGCCTCCTATCTGATGTAGACGACCCTTTGTGGCGTATGTCAGCATCTGGTCCATTCCATATGCATGCGTTTAAACCAAGTTCTTCAAAAACTTTGTATCTCAGTAACCACTCAGCAAAAAAAAAAAAAAAAAAAAATTCATACTTGCACCAAAGGTACCTTGGAGGGTCAGCTTTCATTTCATGACTCCTAGCCCCAGGGTCCTTGCCTGGGCGTGGCTAGCTATCAAAATCTTGGTTTTTTTCTGCTTATCTATTTCAAACACAACTTGCGCTTAATCTTGGTCCGTCATCAGCGAACCATGTGACATTGTCTTATAGTATTATGACCTCAAGGCTGTGGTGACCTACATTTCATGGTTAAATGACTTTGCCTTATAACTTAAAGACAGGAGTGGTACTATATAAGGAGGATTAACCTCCACAGTGTCATTTTGTCTCTTGATCACATAGTGTCAACACCTCCAGTCAGCCAATAAAATTATTATAACTGGTAATTCTGGTCCACTGATTGGTTGAATAAATTTCACATCTTTACCTGTACAGGTAACTTAAGCTATTGCTGGGAACCAGACCCCCCGGCAGAGAAGTCCTGTCTTTAAAGACTTTTGTATCTATGAACTTCATTTTTGTATACGAGTTGGTATGACCAGATTTTTCACCTCAAAATAAATGTAGGTCACTGTGACCTACATTTCATGGTTGAGTGATTTTGCCTTATAACTTGAAGACTAGTTCATGTACCAACTTCGAATTTTTATATACGAGTCAGTGTGACCCGATGTTTCAAGTAATAAAAATGTAGGACTTGTTGACATACATTTCACAGTTGAGTCATTATGCAGTATAATTTCAGGATTATTTGATGTATGAACTTCATTTTTTGTAACTGAATCAGTATGACGTGATGTTGCACCTCAAAATAAATTTAGGTCACTGTGACCTACATGTCATGGTTGAGTGATTTTTGTCTTGTAACTTGAAGACTATTTTATGTACCAACTTCAGATGTTTACTGATATCTTTTGGGAGTAAATGTGCCTTGCTCAAGGACACAACACGGCGCCTCGGGTGAGGATCGAACCCCGACCTCTCGCTCCGGAGTCCGAGGCTCCACCACTAGGCCACAGCGCTCCCCAAGGCACGAAATTAATCAGTTTTTGCTGGGCGCTCATTGCATAACTACGGATCGTGGGGCTGCCTTATGTAGCCAGCGAAGACTCTGATAAGACTGCACGAATGCACATACTGATCTGAGTCTTCGCTGAGCGTACATGTGAAATTGAAGGAATTATCGTGTGTCGTGCATGTGTGTGTGTGTCTTCTGAGAAAGTACACTGTGATACAACGGTACTAGTATTGTAGAGCGAAAGCTATTTTGTCGATGCTTTTACTTGTAGATAGACATTTGACTTCGGCAATGTACACAGTGTATAAGCGGACAGTCGCCAAATCGGAAGCGACAATTGACTGTACACCCTAAAATCATTAGTGCGACATAAACAACTTGTGAGGTGAAACGGTCAAAAGCAGGTAAGTCCTTACGAATTCGTTCTTTTAGATGCGGTTTTCGACATCGGGGAGAGAATTAGATGTACTTCACCTGTAGCATTGTCAGTTTGACATATCACCACCCAATCTCTGTGTAAAAATCAAGTTTTCCTGCGTAATCACCAGTTTTGCTTTATTTTCTGTCGATCGACATGGACGATCGGGGCTAAAAAGACTAGAATTATGGCATCATTTCTATTAAAACCAACATAAAATAATCACTACATCTTCATCCTGTGATATCCAATAGCTGAATCCATCGAAACATTACTGTAAACAAACATATTGCCTCCTGAATCGCACACGTTCGTCTCATTCGACTGTCCGACTAGTGACAACTGTACCTAATCATTAGCGACATATCAAGAAACAAAAACTGTCCGACTAGTATGATTGTATTGTCACATTCATGACGATCATTTTCAAGAAATGCTTGAAAAAGGTAATAAAACTATCATTTTGGATGCTTTCACAGGGATCATCATTTGGGGAGAAGGCTATCAAGCATTTCTTGATAAAAAATGATCATATGGCTAAATTTTTCTCTGTCAACATTTAAAAAAGAATACACGTTATTTAATGATGCCTGCATTAGCATTTAAGCATTTTAAGAAATTTGGTAGTATTTAAGCAGCGTTATATTAAATGGCCAATTCTACAAAGTTCATGACGTTGTAGGTGTACACCAGGGCTCCTGTCCTCGGATCTATACCTTTCCTGTTTTTGTAAAGAAACTCGAAGCGTTTCGGTCCTGGGTTATTTCGGTCTGATTGGGTGATTTTGTTAGTGTAAAGCTAAATGGTAGGCTTAGGGTAGGGCAGGGCGAGGCTGGTGGGATAGAAATGGGGAGTTTGTTTCTTTGTTTTGGTTGGCGGTACGGTGCACAGTTAAGGTCATGACGAGCCAGTTAACTGTTCATATACAAGCTTAGACTATCTAAGCAAGTGAAACGAATAACAGGTAAGTTCTCCTCCGACAGTAAATGACAAGTACCGTTGGTTATAACCGCACATAATCAGGTGTATTTCTGTGGGCACGTTAAGCTGTTTCCCAAGAGATTGGGAATTAGGAAAGACAGATAGGGTGCACGTGAAATAAATAAAAAAAAACAAACACACACACACGCACACAAAAAGCACATACAAAAAACTAAAACAACCACCACATTACGCACCTGCTGCAAGCACACGTCCTCGTACTACATTGTATTTTAGGTTAGGAAGAGCAAAGTGAATGTAGTAGGGTAGTATAGGGTATCAATATAGATCTAGGTGACAATATTGTACCGTTTGTAAAATATGTTTTCATATCTTTTAAGCCGCTAGTCTGACCATTCTAATTAGTTTCGCCTGTAGGAAAGCATAATCAAATTACATTTTCTTTATACAGAAAAAATCAGAAACACTCGTAGTATTTTCAATAAATCATTGAGCCTGCCATGCTAATCTGTGAAAATTTATGGTAGATATAAACAGCATACTGGACTTCTGAAAACAAACTCAATCCAGTACAAGTTCTTACCCTCCTTTGTCGTTATATTTCGATAAAGAATGCATAAGTAAAATATTTACTAACACATTTTCTGCTCATTAAGACCTACAAGAAAATCGTCGCTAGTCGTTCAACACCATTTTTAGCTCACCTGAGCCGAAGGCTCACAGGTGAGCTTATAGTATAGGCAGGCATCCGTCGTCCGTCCGTCCGTCGTCCGTCCGTCCGTCCGTCCGTCAATATTTTCAAACGACATCTCCTCTGAAACTACAAGGCCCATTGTTACCAAATTTTATATATAGCATCTATAGGCAGGGGGAACCAATAATACTGTTTTTTATCCAAATCGCTTCAGAACTTTGGTTGCTATGGCAACTTAAAGTTTCCATTGACTTGTATGGGAAAAATTGAAAATTTGCATTTATTGCTATGTTACTGCAGATATTTTGACAAAACTTTTACAGAAATGTTCCTTGAGTAGTCCTCTATCAGCCACATGAACTTTATGTAAATTGCACAATTTGGCTGGTTGCCATGGCAACCGAATGGTTAAAAGTAGAAAAAATATTCAAAAATCATCTCCTCAGAAACTATGCAACCAATAAACCTCAAACTTCACAGAAAGGATCTTAGTACTAGCTTCTATAAAAGTACTGTTTTTCTTGGAAATTGCTCTAGCAGTTTGGTTGCTATGGGAACTGAAAGTTGCCATGGACTTATAATGGCAAAATGGAAAATTTGCATTTATTGCTATGCCACTGCGGATATTTTGACAAAACTTTCATAGAAATGTACCTTGAATAGTCTTTAACCAGCCATGTTAAATTTATACAAATTGCACAATTTAGCTGGTTGCCATGGCAACTGAATGGTTAAAAATAGAAAAAAATATTCAAAAATCATCTCCTCAGAAACTATGCAACCAGTAAAGCTCAAACTGCACAGAAAGGATTTTAGTACTAGCTTCTATAAAAGTACTGTTTTTCTTGGCAATTGCCCTAACAGTTTGGTTGCTATGGGAACTCAAAGTTGCCATTGGCTTATAATGGCAAAATGGAAAATTTGCATTTATTGCTATGTTACTGCAGATATTTTAACAAAACTTTTACAGAAATGTTCCTTGAGTAGTCCTCTATCAGCCACATGAACTTTATGTAAATTGCACAATTTGGCTGGTTGCCATGGCAACCGAATGGTTAAAAGTAGAAAAAATATTCAAAAATCATCTCCTCAGAAACTATGCAACCAATAAACCTCAAACTTCACAGAAAGGATCTTAGTACTAGCTTCTATAAAAGTACTGTTTTTCTTGGCAATTGCCCTAGCAGTTTGGTTGCTATGGGAACTGAAAGTTGCCATGGACTTATAATGGCAAAATGGAAAATTTGCATTTATTGCTATGCCACTGCGGATATTTTGACAAAACTTTCATAGAAATGTACCTTGAATAGTCTTTAACCAGCCATGTTAAATTTATACAAATTGCACAATTTAGCTGGTTGCCATGGCAACTGAATGGTTAAAAATAGAAAAAAATATTCAAAAATCATCTCCTCAGAAACTATGCAACCAGTAAAGCTCAAACTTCACAGAAAGGATTTTAGTACTAGCTTCTATAAAAGTACTGTTTTTCTTGGCAATTGCCCTAACAGTTTGGTTGCTATGGGAACTCAAAGTTGCCATTGACTTATAATGGCAAAATGGAAAATTTGCATTTATTGCTATGTTACTGCAGATATTTTGACAAAACTTTTACAGAAATGTTCCTTGAGTAGTCCTCTATCAGCCACATGAACTTTATGTAAATTGCACAATTTGGCTGGTTGCTATGGCAACCGAATGGTTAAAAGTAGAAAAAATATTCAAAAATCATCTCCTCAGAAACTATGCAACCAATAAACCTCAAACTTCACAGAAAGGATCTTAGTACTAGCTTCTATAAAAGTACTGTTTTTCTTGGCAATTGCCCTAGCAGTTTGGTTGCTATGGGAACTGAAAGTTGCCATGGACTTATAATGGCAAAATGGAAAATTTGCATTTATTGCTATGCCACTGCGGATATTTTGACAAAACTTTTACAGAAATGTACCTTGAATAGTCTTTAACCAGCCATGTTAAATTTATACAAATTGCACAATTTAGCTGGTTGCCATGGCAACTGAATGGTTAAAAATAGAAAAAATATTCAAAAATCATCTCCTCAGAAACTATGCAACCAGTAAAGCTCAAACTTCACAGAAAGGATCTTAGTACTAGCTTCTATAAAAGTACTGTTTTTCTTGGCAATTGCCCTAACAGTTTGGTTGCTATGGGAACTCAAAGTTGCCATTGGCTTATAATGGCAAAATGGAAAATTTGCATTTATTGCTATGTTACTGCAGATATTTTGACAAAACTTTTACAGAAATGTTCCTTGAGTAGTCCTCTATCAGCCACATGAACTTTATGTAAATTGCACAATTTGGCTGGTTGCCATGGCAACCGAATGGTTAAAAGTAGAAAAAATATTCAAAAATCATCTCCTCAGAAACTATGCAACCAATAAACCTCAAACTTCACAGAAAGGATCTTAGTACTAGCTTCTATAAAAGTACTGTTTTTCTTGGCAATTGCTCTAGCAGTTTGGTTGCTATGGGAACTGAAAGTTGCCATGGACTTATAATGGCAAAATGGAAAATTTGCATTTATTGCTATGCCACTGCGGATATTTTGACAAAACTTTCATAGAAATGTACCTTGAATAGTCTTTAACCAGCCATGTTAAATTTATACAAATTGCGCAATTTGGCTGGTTGCCATTGCAACCGAATGGTTAAAAATAGAAAAATATTAAAAAATCATCTTCGCAGAAACTGTAAGGCCAATAAAGCTCAAACTTTATAGAAAGAAAGTAAAAAGTATGCAAAGACCAGGAACTGAAACAATCAAAACCCAAATCCAGCCCTCAAACCATAGTTGGAAACAACTAAGATTACAAATAATCAAGATACAGAGAACATATGGCCAACCGAGTGAGCAGCTTGTTCCCAAAAGGTGGCCACTCAGCAACCCAAACCGAACCAAAAAATAATAAGAACATACATAAGGTAAAACATCACAGAAACTCTGACACCAAAAACAGGCAACAGAGAACCACAACAGAACTACCGCCTTGGAACGGTCAGTAATGAATTACTGGGGGGCTTAAATCGATTTTACAGGCCCAACCTCACCCTCAGTTTCTGAAGTGGTACAAAACATTTAGTTGGTTGTTCGGTTCGCATGATAACCCTCTAACTCGTCAATGAATCATCACGGTAAACACATAAATCAAATTTCAACACCATGAAGAAGCAAAGACGAGGACTCAACAGATACAACGGGCCGTCTGACAGGTGGAGATCCCTGTCCTGCCAAACAACCCCACTGGAAATCTGAAGCAAAAGAAGGTCACCAGTTGAGCCCCGGTGGACCAAGCAACAGACAAAAAGGCTCCGGTCCCAACCAACTACAATATATAGCTTTAGGTCGGGGCCATCATAGAGTCTGACGACCGATCCCCCGGTGTGCAAAGTAAAGAGTGCAGCAAAGTTATCAACCGTGATTGGGTTAATCACTAAGCATGCAGACTGTCGCATAACATTTAAATTATAGCCAATACGTTTGTGACGTATTATTATTTTTCGGAATTGATCAGAAAAATCAGTCCTACCCTTAATCTTTTTGAATTTGTATACTAAGTCACCATAAAATTCTGGTTCCGATAGGCCTTGGTGTAAAAGAAATTTTAATCCGACATCAAATTTTGAAACCAATTCATTGTGTCTGCGATAGAATTTAGAAAAAGCCTTTCTAAGCTTATGATACCGATAGCCCTGTTGAAGAAGTTTAGCAGTTAAACATTTATTACGAGCATTAAAGTCATCTACATGACTACACACTCTAGCAAATCTTATAAGTTGAGAAATATACACTCCATAAGAGGGACGACGTGGAACGTCACCGTCCAAAAATGGAAAATTAACTATATCAAAGTCAAAGTCATCACGTTTATCATAAATTTTAGAAGATACAAAACCGTTAGAAATAGATAGATGTAACTCCAAAAAGGGGGCCTCGGTATCTGAAGTATTAGCTTTATTCAATTTAAGTTCAGGTGGGTAAATTTGGTTAACCATGCTTTCAAAATAAGGATTATCAATATTCAGAAGATTGTCTAAATATCTAGACGTTGAGTTAAATGCCTCAATGATATCAGCTTGATTATCAACAGAAAGAGAAGTCATGAAATCTCTTTCATAACAAAATAAAAACAAATCGGCCACAAGAGGAGCACAATTTGTACCCATCGGAATACCAACAATTTGTCTGTATAACTTATTACCAAATCTGATGTAAATATTATCTAAGAGATATGATAAGGCGTTACATACATTCTGACATGACCAAAGACTATATCTTCTATATATTTTACGGTCAGTAGAAGTGAAAAACGCTTTCTTATCGTTACAGGCAATATAAAGGGTATCTTCATTTTTGGAGAACTTTTTGAAGGCCCTCTCAATCAAATCAACAAGTTTTTCCTTTATTAAATTATGGGGTAATGTGGTATAAAGAGTAGAAAAATCATAAGTGGACAAACTAGTCGCACGGAACCCTCTTGACTTCAGTTTACTAAGTACCTCACCAGAATTTTTTACAGACCAAAACATATTTTCCCCTGACCTCTCATACACTGTCTCGTAGTACCAAATGACACGAGATTTCACAGCAGTGAGGCAAGAAGTTAATAATTTAGTTAATTCTGTAGTAGTACAAGAGCTAGAGTTGGCAATGAATCTAGCTTTATACGGTTTTTTGTGAAGCTTAGGTAACCAATACATCGTAGGAAGTTTGTCTTGGCGTTCCTTAACGTTTACAGCAAACTTTAAAGGCAAATTATTTGAGTGGCTATTAACGACAGTCTTCTCATCTGTAAAAGTCTCTTCGTAAGCCGTGGTGCCATTAAGTTCCTGCTTCAAAGTGTTAATATAGTGCAACCGACAAACAACAACAATGTTGTTTGCGGCCTTGTCAGCAGGAACCAAAACATACTTCCTATGAAAATCCTGGATACCCTGCTTCAAATATCTAAAGGAAGATTTAGGCTTAGGAGGTAAAAGATTAGTATTGTGTGAATAAAACTTTATACGTTTATCCACAATATTAAAGATACTTAGTTTCCATTTCTTTAAAGCGTTACTTTCGACACCCTCTCGTTTACACCAACGATTACCAAAATCATTTAATGCAGATGCAATTTCTTCCCTACATGTGTTGAAATCGATATGGGAAGGGAATCTATACTTAGGACCCTTAGAAACAATGTTACGAATTCTAGAATCCGGGATGATCTTCAAATTTCCAGTCACAACATGACCTGCTGATTGGTAAATAAATTTGGAATCTTTACAATCTCATGAATCAGGAGTATTAGCATCGATGTCAAGATCAGACACAAGTTTATTGAAATTAAATATGATACTTCTAATCGGTTTGTTATACTTATAACAAATAATAGGTGGTTCAGAATTTTGGAAATAATCAGGTATGGAAGATGTAACAGATTTATCCTGAAATATACTAGGTAAATCTATAAAGTCAATACCTTTGTTAATGAAAGGGATTTTAATGAAATTTCTTTTATGATTGATTTCAGAATCAATTAGTGGACGGAGAGCGTGTTGAGTATAACATCTAGTTAGAAGTGCCGCTTCGTACATTTGGTGATTTCTATCGTAAAACCTATTAGCCTCTATATCCAATTTGCGTACGACTGGAATGGGTAGGGAACTAAGAATTGAAAGCATAGCATGTCGGCCATGTTCCAATAATTTTGTTGATAAATCATTAAGAGAAGTGTTAGATTTTTTGGCTGCACATCTTTTACGTTTATCATTTCCTTTTTGTCTTATACCATGAGATCTGGATTTACGTTTTCGAATTTCTAAAAGAGAAAACACATCAAAATCTGGCATTTTAGAGATATTTCCCTCATGGTAGATGTTATCGTTAAAACCAAGTGGAGAAGCTGTCTGCAATAATTTTATCCATTTTAATTCAGTTTCGAATCTTTTTATGTTATTGAATCGAGCGGAAGAATTATGATCATATGATAACTTCTCAGATATTTGTACTGAAACATTATCAGGAGAATGACCAGTACGCTTAAAATGTTGGTATAGAAAAGTATCTATCTTTTTAGCCTTTAAAATCTTACGATAGTGCTCACCAAATCTAGTCTTCAGCTTACGACAAGTTTGTCCAACATATTGCATATTACAGTTCTGTGTGTTTCAAGTTAAAACATATATCAGATTCTCTGATTTTCAATCCAAATCAGAATCGTTAATTACTGAAAAAGTCCTACCATTCACAGATGAAGTGATAGTAGAGTCGGTACATAAATGTTCACAACAGTTGCAACTCTTGGCATTGCACTTAGAAATGCTAGGATACATACTAGGTCTTTTGAACGGATTAGGGTATTTACGTAAAACTGGTGATTTAATTGGGGACAACCTTACTCGTAGATTGTTGCGAAAAATGTTAGCATTTGATGCACCATGTAGA
Organism: Ctena decussata; assembly: GCA_963989385.1. Classification (NCBI taxonomy): domain Eukaryota; kingdom Metazoa; phylum Mollusca; class Bivalvia; order Lucinida; family Lucinidae; genus Ctena; species Ctena decussata. The sequence continues at coordinate 38,523,747 of OZ022507.1, read as the reverse complement.
TCGACAGATGATGCCGAAAACAAATTTAGAGGTCTCATTCTAACTGTAGGTAATAAAGCTCGAAAGCTTTGAGTAGAATTGGGAACCCGTACAGAAGACGCAGCATGTAACCTTAGGGGAGATATTGTAATTCTTAATCTGTTTGTAAAAGTCATATTTGTGTATAGTGGGTTGATACCGTCAAGAAAAGCGCGACATTCACACCGGTTATTAAATAAAACAGACATAATTTTGTTAAAGCAAACTCCCTCTGAAAAGGAATGGTATAACAAAGACCCACATCTCAAATCTATATCTAATACAAGTCCACAGACAGAAACGTAAGAATTAGTTATACAACGGGGTGCGAATATCGGTCAATTAATGACCTCCAATTCAGTATCGAAATGGAATGGTATTAAGGGACATGAATAATGGAAAATGATTGCAAACAACCCCTGAGGATTGGAAGAATAAGAGCATTAAATGGATGTGCGGGGAGACTTTTTGGGGCCGCCACACAGCACAACCACAAGAACTCTGATAATAAAAGTAAAAAGTATGCAAAGACCAGGAACTGAAACAATCAAAATCCAAATCCAGCCCTCAAACCATAGTTTGAAACAACTAAGATTACAAATAATCAAGATACAGAGAACATATGGCCAACCGAGTGAGCAGCTTGTTCCCAAAAGGTGGCCACTCAGCAACCCAAACCGAACCAAAAAATAATAAGAACATACATAAGGTAAAACCTTAGTACTAGGCTCTATAGAATTACTGTTTTTCATGGCAGTTGCTCCAGCAGTTTGGTTGCTATGGCAACTAAGAGTTTCCATTGACTTATAATGAGGAAAAATGGAAGGCAATTTTTGCTGTCTAACTAACTGCAGTTATTTAAAATCTTTTCTACAGAAATATTTCTTGAGTAGTCGTCTACGATTCATATGAATTTTCTCCAAATCGCTGAATTTGATTGGTTGCCATGGCAAAATATAGTGTAAATTTCGAAAAAAAATAAAATAAAAATCTTCTGCTCGGAAGCCATATAGGGGATGAAGCTGATATTGTGCAAACATGTTGATGACAGTAGTTTCAACATAAATTTTATTCTTTTTCTTCCAACCCATAAGAACTTTGGTTGCTATGGCGACTTATAGTTTCCATTGACTCATAATGGGAAAAGTGAAGCCATGAGGGGGATGAAGCTGATACTTAGCATACATATTGATAATTTTAACCTCTACCTAAAGTATGTTTTATATTATCATTGCCCATGTGAATTTGTTGCTATGGCAACTTAAAGTTTCCATAGACTTATAATGAGGAAAGTGGACATTTGCTATTTATTTCTGTGTTACTGCAGATATTTTGACAAAACTTCACAGAAATGTTCCTGGAGTAGTCCTCTACCAGCCATATGAATATTTCCCAAACGCCTGATTTTGATTGGTTGCCATTGCAGCTGAAAGGCAAAATTTTCACTTTTTTTTTTTTGCCAAAGATCATCTGAGAAGCCATTAATGGGAGATAAATCTTATTTTTTGCATAAATGTTTGTGATATTATCCTCTACATAAATGGTCTTTTTTATTGCTGTTGTGCATGGTGTTTTGTTGCTGTAACCTCAGTGCCTCAGTGCTCAGGTGAGCGATATAGGGCCATTGGCCCTCTGGTTTGTTTTTGTCACTAGTCGGACAGTCGAATGAGACGAACGTGTGCGATTCAGGAGGCAATATATTTGTTTACAGTAATGTTTCGATAGATTCAGCTATTGGACATCACAGGATAAAGATGTAGCGATGATTTTATGTTGGTTTTAATAGAAATGATGCCATAATTCTAGTCTTTTTAACCCCGATTGTCCGTGTCGATCGAAAGAAAATAAAGGAAAACTTGATTTTTACACAGAGATTGGATGGTGATATGTCAAACTGACAATGCTACAGGTGAAGTACATCTAATTCTCTCCCCGATGTCGAAAACCGCATCTAAAAGAACAAATCCGATATGGACTTACCTGCTTTTGACCGTTTCACCTCACAAGTTGTTTATGTCGCACTAATGCTTTTAGGGTGTACAGTCAATTGTCGCTTCCGATTTGGTGACTGTCCGCTTATACACTGTGATGTAATTGGTGTATGACTATTTTATCAACGCGCTATGTGCATATTTGTTTTTAGCTCGCCTGAACGAAAGTTCAGGAAGAGCTATTGTTGTCACCACGGCGTCGGCGTCAGCGTCAGCGTCCGCGTCCGCGTCCGCGTCGGCGTTCGAATTGGATGTTTTGGTTAAAGTTTTTTAAAGACCAATATCTCCTTAACCCATGGATGGATTCTTTTGATACTTGCACTGTAGTTAGATATTGGTCTAAGGTTTAACAGGGTACCACCCCCACCCCACTCTGTGACCTTGATGTCAAGGTCATGGACTTAGAAAATTGGTAGTTTTTTTGGACTGGATGTTTTGGTTAAAGTTTTATAAAGCCCAATATCTCCTGAACCCATAGATGGATTCCTTTGATACTTGCACTAAAGTTAGATATTGGTCTAAAGTTTTCGAAGGTACTACCCCCACCCGCTCTGTGACCTTGATGTCAAGGTCATGGACTTAGAATATTGTCTTTTTATTGATTGGATGTTTTGGTTAAAGTTTTTTAAAGACACATATCTCCTGAACCCAAAGATGAATTCTTTTTATATTTGCACTGTAGTTAGATCTACAGAGTACTACCCCAACCCCGCTCAGTGATCTTGATGTCAAGGTCAGGGACTTAGGAAATTTTTGTCTTTTTTAAAGTTTTGTAATTGCACACTGATTCATAATGCTTTGCAGAGATTTAGTTTATACTTGAACTGATGTTAGACTCTTTTTTGAGTTTTTACAAAACACCTTATACTTACCCCACTGGGTGACCTTGAAGTCAAGGTCATCGACTTAGAATTTTGTCTTAAAGATTTTGGTTAAAGTTTTATATTTATGAAGAAATAATTTCACAGTGCCACGATGATGGACTCAGTTGATACTAATACTTGGACTGATGTTAGATAAGGGTTCAGGGTTTTGATACATTCTAGCCCCCCCCCCCCTCTCCCCCCTACCCGTCAGTTTTTTTACCTCAAGCTCATGGACTTTGAAATGTCATTTCATTTTTTTTATTTTAATTTTATTTTAAGACTTATTTCTGAGATAGCTTTTGTTTATAAATGTGTTTTCATTATAGACATGCTTGCATGAAGTTTTATGCATAGCAGTCCACATAGCCCCCCCCCCTCCCCCACCCCCCCCCCCCCCCCACCCCCCCCCCCCCCCCCACCTGTCAGGGGTTTTTTTACCTCAAGCTCATGGACTTTGAAATTTTATTTCATTTTTTTTTTATTCTAATTTTATCTTAAGACTTATTTCTGAGATAACTTTTGTTTATAAATGTGTTGTCATTATGGACATGCTTGCATGAAGTTTTATGCATAGCAGTCCACACCACCATAGCGGCTGTGTGATGGGCAAGCACCAATTCAGGCGAGCTATGCTGTCAGGCGACAGCTCTTGTTAATTTCCAAAGTACATGCATTGTTGAGCCACAATATGCTACCATACACAAAACGCTACCGATATAGCATTTTGTGTATCCCTGCCTACACAAAATGCTATCTCAAAATTTGGGAACATATTGTGAAGGTATCATAAATGCCCTACACAATATGCTCCGTCTAACATGAAAATGAGGGACCAAAATTTCCCCGGCGTCCATTCCGTCCAGCTTCAGATCAGAGGGTTCCGACAAATTTTACCATAATGATTGCAAAACTCATTGTTGGAAAATGAGGGGGGGGGTTCTGACCCCCGTCTCCCGCCCATGTATCCGCGCATGGGTACGATAATGTCAACTAAGACCGGGGTTGCCTTAAACATGTGTTTCTGAGTCCAAGTCATTAAGTCGAGCTTAAAAGTGATACTTTTTCCTGGTAGAGCATATTGTGTATCCTCGAACGACCAGTCAAATAACATATGTACCCTACCTACACAAAACGCTACTAGAAAGCACTTTGTGTACACTGCCTACACAATATGCTTTTTGGTAGCATTTTGTGTTGGCAGGGATACATAAAATGCTATCTCGGTAGCGTTTTGTGTATGGTAGCATATTGTGGCTCAACAATGCATGTATGTATGCTTTACGTTCATGGCATCAAAGGCGATAAACCAGTATTTCAAACTGCTCATCAAATGCTGCCATGTAAGTCTCATGAAATCGACGACTGAGGTTCTAAAAGTGAATTCTTTCTGTTGTTGTTGTTGTGTTGTTGCTTTACGTCCACGGTAAACAGCTATGGTCATGTCGGGACGGTCAGTTAACCTAACCACACTATTCCTGGGCAGGCTTAGACCTCCTAAGCGGTTAACCAGTACTTAGTGTCCATACTTTCACCAGTAACTGACAACTGCCCTTCTTGAATCAGTGGAAGGAGGAAAATGACCGTAGAAAAGATTTTATGATCAATTTCCACGAAAGTGTGTGGCCGGACTGGGTATCGAACCCGGTACCTCTGGCTCTTCAGTCAGACGCGCTACCTACTGCGCTACGCGGCCCGGCGTATTCTTTTTGTCCGCGACAACTGTCTTATATGAGACAAAACTGTAGTGGTCAGTAGCTGAAAGAAACAAATGTTGGCGTACCACTAGTAGACTATTTGGGTCCAAACTTGATTAAAGGATTTATATTCTGAATTCTGGAAGTAAAAATGTCGAAGGGTCGCCGCTGTCGAAATGAATTGCATTAACTCAGCTTGATGAAAAACAACTCGATCCGAGTCATTGTACAAAGATAATAGCGGGTCACTGTACAATTTCCAAGCTGTCTTCTGCAAGTGACTGTACGAATATCAATCGATGAACGACTCAGTATTTCATCACTTTTATTCACCCCAAACATAAAAACCGAGGTACTACCGTTAACCTCAGATAATTAAAGACCAATACTCATTTGCTGAAAAAATAACAGTTTATTTGTGCCTTGACACGAGAATACACGACCCTTCACATGGACGAAATCGTGTGCTGTTTTGCGTGTTCAAATGATCAAGAACTTGTGTGTGCACAACTTGGGGAAAAACATAAAGCATTCATCCTCTGAAGTTCTTCGTATATTATAAGCAATCCATAGAAATCGCAATAAGCAAGATAATAATGAAATTAAAGAAACCATCGTCATGTTTACTTACTCTCTCCGTGTATCGCTTTACACCAAGTGTCGGATTCTCACTGTACAGAATCACAGGAGACGATACAATCTCAAACACTGTACATTTCCGCTCCGACACCGTGGTTATGGATGCTTATTATGCTTTAGGTAACACAAAGGGCTTCTCAGTAATATATGCATTTTACACTCTACAAAAATCTATTTCCCATTAAATGAAAATATAACAGCGAGTGTCTTTCTGTGATACGGAATCATGTCTTACCGATTGGCTCTTTGATTATTCTGTTACAATTCAATCGCTTTTCCTGAACTTGCGTTTTGTTATGTTGGCTTACGGTAAATCTGGTAACCGCTATATGGCATTTGCCTTATCGCTTTACACTTTAGCGTATTTCGACTACGCAACTAAATTTCTAGCTTCACAGTAAAATTACATCATCATCATATTTCAATTCTCATATCGACGTTACCCCCGCACCTCAGCGGAACGAATCCATATCCGCAGTAACGGGGCGCCGAGCGTCCGTCCATCACAGTAAAATTAGAAGAAAATTGCCCATTTATTTACCTTTACAATGATTGACCTTGATATATGCAATGTTTACAATTTTGGTATAAATAAAATTTCTAGCCTTTCGTGTCAAAAGGTCGCCGATTCCATTCGAACCTCGTAAATGGGTAACCACGACTACATCTGTAGCAAAACAACCGTCCGCCTTTCTCCGTAATATACCCGAATGCACTCGTCATTATCCGTCAGTAAAGTGCAAGGTATAACTTGAGTAATAATGCCAAATAATACATTGACCGCCGTGGCGAAGTGGGTAAAGCAATAGCACTACTGGTATAAAATAAGTTTTGCATGGGCATACCCTTGGGTCATTGTTTTTTTGTTGTTTTTTTTTTCAGCAGCAGAGGCGATGGATGGGTTTTTTCCCCCGATATAGCATCTCGTGGGAAGATTTTTTGGCTTGCCGTCTCGGCGGCAAGCCAGTATTCAAGTGGTTTAGTGATACCGAGTTATTTTCGGAAGAAACGATACGTCACACTTAGTCGGAAAATACCTGGAGAGTGTGTACTGCAGTGTTTATATATAGCAATAGCGCAAAGCATTAGCTTTTCCAAACATCATGCAGCGGCGTCGCGAAAATAGGCCTTAGGGCATCGCATAATCTGACTGGTCAGAGCAGCCGGCACACTGTCCAGCACCGATGCCTTCATGGGATCTAATCAGTCTTTTTCGGTATAAATATTCTTCATGATGATCCATGATGCAGACATCTTTCATGCTGAGGATAGACTGATAAGACTGCGCTTATGCCGGAGTGGGCTGATACGTGTGTCTGTAAAAACTGAAGGAGCAGAGTTCAAATTTATTGTTTAGATTTAGAAACAAGCGCTTTTGACGATTTTCTTCTCTTATCACATTAACTGAAAAAATGTATTCCATCTATCTAGAGTTTATAGTTTATTAAAGTCTCATTTTGGTGTACAACATCACAGTACATACATGTTTATATACAGACACATAAAAATACACCAAACCATTCTGTACAGAATTATAAGAGACTACGTACATCATGCATTACATATACATTTATCTTATCACCGCGGATAAAGGCTCCACAGAGGTAATAATAATAATAATAATAATAATAATAATAATAATAAAAAATACAGCGAACATTGAATATTTTTTCTACTTACGTGGCACTGCATCCATGGTGCCAGAGTACAGTCACTTCCTAAAAACTACACACTGGAATCAATGGTTTTTCCCCTCCTCAGCCGCACGGCGCATGAATTTACCAAAAGCGGCACAGTCAGGTACAGAGAAACATGTGGCGGAAACCAGTGTCCAAACAGCATGCCCCCCCCCCCCCCTCACCCCTGCACCGACTTTGTGCACCGTAATACATGCTCCATGAGGATGAAAAGGGGAAACACTTCGGAAAAAAAGTCTGTTATGTGGGGAAAAAATCAGAAGGTTAAACGAATAAATATGCTGGAAGTAAACAGAATTTCCGCCGTGTGCGTCCAAGATACGCATTACAATAAATGTGTGGCTTAATTGCTTGTATGTAGAACTGACCGTGTTATGTATGTAGAAGTCGGTAATGTCGGTGAGTACTTAACGCTTACGCATTGCAACAGGCCTTTCCATGGCGCAAAGCGATATATTATGTACACATTTTTAGCATCTGATAAATTTCCTTTTGGCCATCAACATGTTCATGAATAGCCTGAATAATGATACAGAAAAAGGGGACATTTCAGAGTTGTTAACATTTGAAACTCAGAATTGTTAAAATTTGAAACTGTTAGGGATTCATTGACAGCTTTATGACAAGGGAGGGGTTGGTTGGTTGGTGCGATGATGCTAGGTATAACTTCCAGTGCCGGGGTGTCCTAATTATTTGGATTATGGTAGAACAAGGGCCTACTGTGCTTGCGGTAGGTGCGGGTTGGGGTGTGTGGACATTTTTCTTACTTTTATAACACTCTCTAATGTTGCCTTCTTAGTTCAGCTATACAAATGTACAGAGAAATATTTACACTCAACGACGATTTCCTTAGATGAACCTATACTGGACTGACGATGTTCATACATCCACGAACAACACACATTCATGCAATCTTACGCGTAAGCAACGTCACGGATAGTTCAAATGGATGATTGGCCGACGTAACGATTGATATACGTCATGTCATAGGGACGGCTGCTGTACTTCATTACCAACACGTAACTATTATTCGTCCTTTGCTTGGCGTTTTATTAGTCAGAACTTCACGAATGAGTAAACAAAATTGATGTAAAAACATAGCATAAATATAAAAGATAATTTTCATTTGTCGGGATTCATGGAAATACGAACGCAATAGGTTCCGTGCTTTGTTGTTCCCAAATGGTGTAAAGCAAGCATGCATTTTCTTCTCAGAGTGTCAAACTTTTGTTCCAGTCACTGCCAGTGATGCCACTTAAACCAAAAGTAAACTTCAGTAAATATTGATTTATTTCTTCTTTTGATGCCAAGTTCAGATGTGCACACTGGTCTGGAATTCAACACAGGCAACGAAGACAACTCACAAGGAATCTGCTTGTTCTGCTCATCAGGATGTTTGTTTCAGAAGTATAGTCCCACGGACCATCCGACCCCCTACTCTTGAAATAGGTCTCAAAAGTTTTACTGAATTAACATGCATATTCAACAAATGCTTGAAAACAATTTTTGGGCTACAACGACCAGGTAACGAATTGGTGAAAAACCTAATTCAAGCACTGCATTTATACTAGACGGAATTTCTTCGAAAAACTGGTCTGACTAAGAGGTATACCAAACTGCCGGGTCCGTAAGAATGATAGTTTGAAAGTAATGTAAGAAGTATGCGAAAACAATCGTGTTTTATAGTATGTTGCCTCGTTGCCTGTGTTGAATGCCAGTCCAGCGTGATGTGCCAAGATTCCATAGACATGGGTTTGAAATAGTCTTTCTGACAATACCACCATTCAAGAAGTTAGAAATTAAATGCTTTGCTAAATAAAAGTAAGCAACGGAAAGTGCACTAACAATCGGGTTCACTTCAATAACAACTCATGAAAATTTCACTGTTATAGCTGTGCAAGCCTTCCTTTTAAAAGGAAATTTTATTAACTGTTTACGGGTCTCATTGGCATTGAGAAATTTATTCTATCGTTGCCCTGGTCGTATACTCAAATGATACATAAAGGTGTTCACATATTTGTTTTCATTTTTTCCGTTCCTCCTACATTTCGGACAAAGTTGGGATAACGCGTGGCGAATCTGCTACGAGAATTGAACCAAAAACTCATATGGCTGGACGATTGCCTGTCATGTAGATTTAGATACTCTTTCGTGCTGTTTTGTCTGGCAAAGTTATGCACGATCAATCTGTTTAAAAAGTCTCTTTTTGAAGACTCATGAACTTGCCTGCCCAACAGAGAAAGAGCGAAACATAACCTCAACGCAGCATGCAGACTGACCAGGATATTGCTGATTAGACAAGGCAGAAAATTCAGCTCCGATTGTTGGTTTTTTTTTTTTTTTTTTTTTTTGGGGGGGGGGGGGGGGGGGTTACGACTCGTTTGGACAGTATTTCAGTCTATATTGAGGCGTCCGCCAGAGAGAGAGGGAGAAAGAAAAGAGATGTGATAGACAAGAGAAAAATATCCAAACAACCCCACCCGCACCTACTGCAAGTACAGTAGGCCCTTGCCCTACTATTATCCAAATTAGTTGGACGCTCCGGCAGGACCGCAACCAATCCAGCTGCTCAAAATGACAAAATTTATGCTTTCCCAAGGTCAGTCAGAGATTCGGTCTTGTCACAGTCGAGCGTTATTTTTGGAGTTGCACTTGATGCTGTTCAAAGCGTCCGTGTAGCAAAGTTGTTAGCGCTCCCGACTTTGGATCATTGGGTCGAGTCCAGATGGCAGACAAGGCTCTGTTTAAACCTAACCGGTGCTTTATGCACATAGTCTTTCACAATCACCCTTGAATAGTCCTGGTATGACTAAAATATTGTTTTGATACAAGAAACCCCTTTGCCTTGTATAAACCCTAGCTATTATGTGTAGTTTCACATAATTCGTAGTAAAACAAGAAGAGGGGAATTCGCTTTTATAAGTGGAGAATTTCAAGTTAAAATGAAATGAAATTGACAACAAAAAAAAGAGTGAAATATAGGCAAAAAGGGGGTGAGGAGGCGGGGGGGGGGGTGGGGGGGGGGGGGGCAAAAAGAAAAAAGAAAAGGGAAATACGGGATTCGAACCACTGACTCAAGATATTTAGTCCAATAGTCTACAAGCTGAACCTTTGGACCACATTGACATGTATCGAAATCGATGTAAATGGTTATATATACAAGTGTTCTGACTGATACGGAAAGAGCCGACTTTTTCCGTGACAAGCTCCTCAACCTATTTCAAGGTTTGGTCCAAAATTAAAAGTGCATTGACACGACAGTAAACAAAATTTGATCTGTACCGGTGTCGAGGTAAAATGTATTCAGTATGAGAAGCCATGTTGACAACAGTTATGATTTATTTTCCATGCATTAACCTTAACATTCACTGTGAAACCACCGCAACCCGGAAAATGACAGACCATCATACATGTCGGTTAAGGTTATTATTCATATTTTTCACCATTCGATATTTTTTGCTGGTAAGCGCTAGCGAGCCTCGAACCCACACGGCAGAGGTTTGTCTCGAGCGAGGGGAGTGAGGTACTCAGAAAGTTTCTTACCACATAGGCAGGGATTATTTTTGGGGTTTGAAATTTCAAAATTTACTATTTTCATGGGTTTTGAAAAAATCATGCTATTTTTATGGGTATTATGGTGCTTTGAGCAACCTTCTATTTTTGTGGTGGGGGGGGGGGGGTGACCTCAAAAGCAACTATTTTTATGAGATTGTCAGCGGGGTTGTCAAAAGTTCTGGGTATTTTTCTAGGACCTGTGCAGTTGTTTTGGGCCCAAATATAGGCTCGCATTAGTGTTTACAGACCTCCTGTAGTTCCATGTACTGATGAAGCACATTATTTTATTGTTAATGTCTCGTTCATAGCATCTAGGATGCATGAATACAATAAATACAATCATATTTTAGACTGAAAAGGAATAGAATTTACGCTGGGAACAATTATTTGGGCAGGCTAAATTGCCAACTTTTTTTTCTGGGGTAAATGGTAAATAAAAATATCAGCTATTTTTTTTTTTTTTTTTTTTTGTGGGGGTGCTATTTTTTTAAGCACTAGAGGCTAGGTCCCAAACTATGTAGCGAAAAAAAGGGAATCCTCCCCTCCCCCGGAGGTTTGTAGCTAGACACGAGTCAAATATTCTATCATCTTTGGTATCGGGACGCCCAACCTTGTCTATTAATAAAAAAAAAATAATAAAAAAAAATAAAAAAAACGATTGGCCCTTTGGATGTGACACCAGTAAATACTTCAGATTCAGAACTCTCACTCATGGAAGCTGCATTCTTAGATTTGGTTGGTTGGTTGGTTGATTTGATGCTTAACGTCCACGGTAAACAACTAAGGTCATGTCGGGACGGTCAGTTAACCTAACCACACTATTCCTGGGCAGGCTTAGACCCCCTAAGCGGTTAACCAGTACTAAGTGCACATACTTTCGCCAGTAACTGACAACTGCCTTTCTTGAATCAGCGGAAGGAGAAACGAAAGTATGTGGCCAGACCGGGATTCGAACCCAGGACCTCTGACTTACGAGTCAGGTGCCCTGCCGATTGCGCTACCCGGTCCGGCCTGCATTCTTAGAAATTGGGTGCATTGTTTGAAGTCCAGGAATTCCAACGACATGATCTATAAGCATCTTCAGTTGTCGTTGTTTTTTTTTTTTTGTCAGGAATTATATGATATTGATTTAATGCTGATCAAAAGTAGCCAGTGTAAGAATAATATATATTGCAACAGATGCCCACAGGTAGTCAGAACTGGTACCTGGGTACAAATTTCTAACCGTCCCAGCCCGGCAGTTAACTCCATTTATTATTGTTATTTGAATAATTATCATTTCAGACAGATAATGTTTTTCATATATTTAAGCGTAGTTTACCCATTACATTCTTCTTGTAATCAAACTAGGCATTTCAGTTATTCCAGGAAAAATATGATCGTGATTGCATGTTGATAAAAACAACCGGGGATCGGGATGCTACATGTACCCATCTCAGTCCTATAGCACACTCCATTAACAAGCTAGTTCTGACGAAATGTCGTCAGAGAAGTCAGGCCACATTGTGACAGTCCATCTCTGGAACGACATTTATGTATCAGCAATGTAAAACATTGCACTGCTTGGGCTGTTCTTAGAGATGATCAAAGATTTAATAAATCGTTAGTTTTCAGAAAGCTAATACTTGTTACAGTCGAGACACAATATTGAGGACATTCGAAATCAAGTACACTTAGGCAGACAACCTGAACACAATATGAATTTTGGGGTAAACGAGAGGCACGTAGCGGTTACCTTACTAAATAGTGGACGTTTATTATTGTTTTGTAGTACCACTCTGTATTTAGAAAAAAAGACAGGAGTTTCGGGAATTTCCCTGTGCACCTGGGTGGCACGGAATATGCCAATATGTTTTAAGCATTTGATCAGAACACAGGAATTTGACTTTTTTGTTTGAATTTCATATGAAAATTTCATCAAAATGACGTACAACAGAAAATGATCGTCTAAACACTTCTTAAACATTGCGTACAGAGGAAAGGTCTTGATTTTATGAAACTCCCCCGCAAAGGGTGGGGTATGACACCCTGATCAAATCAGATTACTTGTACAGCACAGACACTTGTTTCCCAAGAAGAGCTATACGATTAAGGGCGTTTTTGTGTTACAAGAGAGGCAATAACAGTTGGGATGTGTTTATATGAAACAAGTGCATGTGCTGTACAGGTAAAGGAAAAAAAATAAAAAAATAGTTGACTAGAATTTCCGAACGTGCCATTTCTTTTTGGAGCTACTAAAGGGTATCGTGTGTGTTATTCTGCTGCACAATAATAGTATATGGCTCAAATAATGATTTCACCAAATAAGCACTTCATGTTAAATCTCCCCCCCCCCCCCTCCCCCAAATAGAGTATTTGTGTTGGAAAACCACATTTATGGTTCGTTTCGGTAAAATAAGTGCGTTCTGGCGCGTTCTTGTAGAGATGTATCGACTTTAGGTATTTTTTGTGTGATTTGTCAGTGTGTATTAGATATCATTCGTCTTCACCTTTAGACGTATATTTTGCAGCTGATAGGGCATTTCGAGGATTTTAACTCCCAACCACGGGCATTCTATCTCTGGTGCGGAGCACGTTTTACCTACTTTGAATTCGACTTTTTGTGTTCATAATCTCAACTAGATCAGACATACGTATACGCTTGAACTCATTAGTCCTATATGTAACTATTTCAATGCGTTTTCATTATTCATTTTGCTGCTACACACATTTTCAGCCATTCATAAAATTCCAGTACGGTTATGCGGATGCGGGTTCGGGTTACCCTTCTTATCTATTCTCCATTTTCGTTCCGGTATTTCTACTGACCGAATCCTAAGTACTCATTTGTTAATTGCGCAGCTAGATGTAGTCCCACAATTTAATTAGTAATTGTTATCTACATGAGACAGTTCACAGACAGATTTTAAGTTTTCTTTTTCGTATAATCGATTTTATATCCATCAGTAACCAATTAAAACACCAAACGCATCATATAAAAAACTTGGCCTCATATTAATATGTAGTCAAGCCGTCTTGCGGCTTGACTAAATATTTTGAGATGGGACTATTAATCATTTACGACAGCTAAGACTTCCCATACATTTGAGCCGTGGAGCTAGCCTCTTTTTTTTCGTAGTCGTAAAGCGGAATGCATTTAATCGTTAATCGATTTGCAACGAAGCGATAAACAATGATCCGAAATACGCGGGGAAATACGGAAAGCGTTTTGGAATAAAGCCAATAACAGTTATTGTGAAAGGGATAAAATTAATGTGATATTTTTTTTTTAAATATTCTAATCATAAAACATTAACAACAAATCAATAAGCCCGAAGGTCACAGATTTAGAAACCCACAAAGCATAATGGATTCAAGCGTAAAGGCATTTTCTATATTACCGAAAGACTCTCTGTGTTATCGCGGAATACAAAAACAAATTACATAAATAGAATTATGACCCTGAATCAAGCGTAAAGGCATTTTGTAGAATGCATAATGCGTATTATTGAAAAAGCACTTAACACAAAGGCATTTTGTAGAATGCATAATGCTTATTGTTGAAAAAGCACTCTGTATTAAGACAAAATATTAATACACAAAACCTAAATGGAATTATGACCCTGATACCCTTCCATAGTTTTGCGTGTTCAAATGATCAAGAACTTGTGTGTGCACAACTTGGGGAAAAACATAAAGCATTCATCCTCTGAAGTTCTTCGTATATTATAATCAATCCATAGAAATCGCAATAAGCAAGATAATAATGAAATTAAAGAAACCATCGTCCTGTTTACATACTCTCTTCGTGTATCGCTTTACACCAAGTGTCGGATTCTCACTGTACAGAATCACAGGAGACGATACAATCTCAAACACTGTACATTTACGCTCCGACACTGTGTTACTGCGTAACATAAACTGTGTGTTAAGTGCTTAGTAGGATAGCCTTACACCGTGCTCATTTAGTATAGTGTAACATATGTAGTGGTGCTGCTTGGTGTTTGCAATACATATAAATGTATCTCTGCTCCCAATGTGATTGAACTTGGGGGGTATCTAGTGGAAGGTCCACGTATCCACATTGAAATTGTGGAGCTGATGTGGATGTCAAGTGAAAGGTCCACATATCCACATTGAAATTGTGGAGCTGATGTGGATGATGTGGACTTAATGTGTATGCAATGTGAAGGTTATGTGGATGATGTGGATCCACAATGTGGAGTTTCCACATGTCCACATCTACACATTAGACAAATCGGCTTACCCTGTCCCATTTCTGACAGACTGACACAATGCATCTCAAAACCTCACTGTTACAATGCCAACTGCCCTCATACATCCTAATTCTGAGCCAACTGCCCTCATACATCCTAATTCTGAGTTATATCTGATTCCTACCTTCTATTCTGTACATGCATATTGTGGTTTATTATTTTGAAACAAAATTTGGTAGGTGTTGACTTGTTCTTTCCAATAAAAGAAAAAATTGAAAATCTATTGAGGCAATTTGGAGTTGATTTGATTTGATGCTTTTACGTCCACGGTAAACAACTAAGGTCATGTCGGGACGGTCAGTTAACCTAACCACCACACTATTCCTGGGCAGGCTTAGACCTCCTAAGCGGTTAACCAGTACTAAGTGCACATACTTTCGCCAGTAACTGACAACTGCCCTTCTTGAATCAGCGGAAGGAGAAACGAAAGTATGTGGCCAGACCGGGATTCGAACCCAGGACCTCTGACTTACGAGTCAGGTGCCCTACCGATTGCGCTACCCGGCCCCAATTTGGAGTTATAACAGGTTTCTTACCCTCCATATTCCGCGCATGCGTAGTGTGACAATTTATTTTATGAGTATTTGGTAGGTTTTGACTTGCTCTTTCCAATAAAAAAAGAATTATGAAAATCCATCAAGGGAATCTGGAGTTATTACAGTTTTCTTTCCCTCCAAATTCTGCGCATGCGCAGTGCACATGCCCGGCAAAACTTATATTTTTGTATTTAATTGTTACAAATTGATACATAATATGCTCATAACAGAAGTGATACATACATACACGTATTCGCCTTTCATTTGTATCGTTTTTCTGAAAGCTATTACTTGTATAATCTATTTATAGAATTAAAAAAGTCAATACAGATTTACCTCCCTTGTAATAACACCATAATATGAAAAAATTGAATAACTTCGTTATTTTTTGGCCGATATTGATAAAATAAACACCAAAATGTAGATTTTATTATTCTCTACTTATTTTTTATATTTTAAAATGTGTTACTATAAATAGTAACATGACCTTATTCAAATAACATATACATGATATGCAAATTTTTAACTTGTTCCCAGTTAACTAGGTTTATGTTTAGGTATATATATTGGAAACTAACATATTAATATTGCTGGTTTGCCGGTCACCACTGGACTGGAACTGGTGTGCACAACGGTAATACCGCCTGGGCCCGC
Source organism: Ctena decussata (assembly GCA_963989385.1). NCBI lineage: Eukaryota > Metazoa > Mollusca > Bivalvia > Lucinida > Lucinidae > Ctena > Ctena decussata. Next base: position 38,507,841 of record OZ022507.1, on the reverse strand, counting down.
TGATGCGAAGTCTATCGATTACATGTGAAACAGTAGAAGCCTATGGCTTAAGGGATCGGAACGCCGTGGTTCCGTAAAAGGTTCCTCCGCTGGCAGGTCTCTGGTCCATAGCGACATTCAGGACTTGTGATCATGTAGATATGGCTTCAAATCGCCAGGGCTTCCCAGGCATAGGGTAACCGACCGGGGAAGAAATAGTGCTGTACAGCACACTCTTCTTGCTAAATTTTTAAGTGCATATTTTTGTCTTTACTGGCATGCAAGAAATAAAGATTGCATTTTTTGTGGCACTATAATCTTGATGAGAATTGTGTGAAATAATATATGAAACTCAAAATGCTATCCGGTATATAAGTGTGATGTTCAGATATGAATTCATTCTAGTTTTGAACAGAGAGAAGTAAGAAGCAAGAGAAAAAAACAAAGCAGTTAAAGATATTTGATGAGCTATAATTCATCTCCTGATCATGAAGGACTTCTATCTAACACTTCTGAGTGATGGTTCTCTGAAAACTTTCCCTCAAAACACACAGAGCTCTTTTACTGTGAGACTAGATCACCCGATAAATATCGAAAGCGAAAAGTGGGAAGTTGCTTTGGTGGAATTAATTACACCATCTCGAGTCAATAATGTTTCAGAAAACAATAACTTTTTCTTTTTGTCATTTCTGGACCAAGCGGTATTAAATGCTCAAGGAATAGATACGACAAAGGATTTGTGTGCTAGTGGAGAGGGCTGTCATGAATATAAATTATTTCTTCCTGAAGGAAATTACAACTCTCCACAGCATTTGGTGGATGAGATGTAATCTGTAATAGATACAAAACATGGATCTTTAATGAAACAAATAAATGCTTCTATCAGCATTACTTATGTTAAAAGCACAAATCGTCTAAAAGTTGTTGCACAAAATCCAAACCAGGTCAGGATTCGCTTTCCAGCTTCACTTGGACAAGCTCTTGGAGTTAATCCGGATATGTCAGAAAACCCCATTGGAAACGAATCATATGCTTTCAAATATGGAGTAGACCTAAATATATTCCATAATCGCTTGTACGTGTACTCAGATGTAGTTGATTATACATACCTTAGTGACGTGACGGCCCCTATTTTGAGAGTTGTACCATTTGAGAATTCAAAACGCTCTCAGCAGTCACACAAAGAATTTGTCAACATGCACTACGTTCCAGTAGGAAAATCTTATATTGATCAAGTTCATATCAGTATCAAAGGTGATACCGGTAAAAATATTCAGTTCAGCTCTGGAAAGACTTTAATTAAGTTACATTTCAGGCGGCGAATTAAATAAAAAAAAAGAAAATTGTTTGATTTCTTGTTGAATAAGAAACAGGAAATAAGTATAAATACAACACACTGTTACAAGCGTCACCATTTCAAGTAAAATCTTGAGAGAAAGCAGAATGTCTGGTAGTTCCAATAACCTAACAAAAGCACACTGTAGGCTAACTTCTGAATCTTCAGGCTTACCTGTCATTCCTGTTGTACAGAAAAGAAAAAGAAATCCTTCTACCTTTGGACAGATTCGATACCTCATGAAACGATTGTCAACTGCTTTAGACAAAAGGCTCAGAGAGGGTAGACCTTTAAAGTATTGCCGACTATGCAGAGCGAAAATTCGTTCATTATGTCGTGAGGAGAAAGAAAAACAACACAAACTCAAAGGATACATACACAAGAATAAACATTTAAGACGTTCCAGACGGACAAAGAATGAATCTGGGGGTCAGAAATGTCATAGACGTTGTGAAGCTAAAGAGGATATCAACAGACAGACAGGGAACAAGCTGGAGTTAAAAACAATGAAATAAACTGTTAGTCACTTTTTAAATGCTATGACGATTGAGTAACATTGGAAACTTGTATCAGTTTTCTAAATGTAGGTTTGTTAGAATTCAGTTGGTATTTAAATTATTGACAGAATTAATAAAACTGATTTTAAATTATACACATTTTTTCACAATTTTCTACATCATTTAGTTCACAAAAGTGCATGCAATTGGTAAAAATGTAAGAATTGCAGTGGTTTACCAAACAGGTTCTTCAATATCTATTGCAAACTATAAAAGAAAGAGTCAAAGGATATAACTTCATTCTTCAACCAGTCGTTAATGGGTCGATACCAGTGCAAGCAATGCTTCCGTGAATTTGCTCGATCAGACAGCCTGAGAAGACATACGTCCAGTGGTGTTTGTAAAGCAACTACAACTATGTCTGACAGCGAAGAAAGTACTATCTCAGAAGCGTCAGATGTAACTACAAACAGAAAATATTTGAAGGGAATGAAAGGACATGATATCTTTGGAGAATATGATTATAGTAAACTCTCAGACGATCCAGATACAGAACTGTCAGAAGTCGAGACAGACAGTGAGTCTGCTAGTAAAGAGGAAAAACAGAAAGCCAAACGCAGGAAAATTCAAAAGACAAGTCCTTGGGATAGACTTATGAGAAGCACTTACAGAGACAATCAAGATCAGTTCGATGAAACAGTAGAAAATACCATGCAGGAGACACCTAACATCGATGCTGAATCAGCTGAGGAAATGGCATATGAAGAACTGAAACCAAAATACAGATCAACGCTGGTTACCAAGTATCAAGACCTCGTGGCACTCGGGTCTGCTTTGAGAAAAGATCCTATCCACAAGAAAGTAATATCAACAGCTCACAGATTGAAAGAATATGAAGACTATGATGAAGAAGAGGCGATGCAGTATGCAGTGAAAAAAAGAAGATATCTACTTGAACGAAAACTTGACGAATATGAAAGACCAACTTTAACTGTTGAAGAGGAAACCCAGTGACATTGATTCTTGATAGGTCTCTGAAATTAACCATTTCAGCGATGGCAAAGCATTGAGATCATTTAAATAATAGTAGACCTGCAGTGGAACCTATCAAAAGAGTTTTATTTACTATAAAAGACTAATGATCATTATGTAAACGAAGACAGAGGGACGGTCCTAATCCTCTGTCTGTCGTAATGAATAGGTGAGCGGGACAAATAAAGTTGTTCTGAATTTAAACTGTTGTTAATTGTTCGTTTCTTCCTAATTCTTATTATTGTAACAGTGAGGTTTTGAGATGCATTGTGTCAGTCTGTCAGAAATGGGATAGGGTAAGCCGATTTGTCTAATGTGTAGATGTGGACATGTGGAAACTCCACATTGTGGATCCACATCATCCACATAACCTCCACAGGGCATACACATCAAGTCCACATCATCCACATCAGCTCCACAATTTCAATGTGGATATGTGGACCTTCCACTTGACATCCACATCACTCCACAATTTCAATGTGGATATGTGGACCTTCCACTTGACATCCACATCAGCTCCACAATTTCAATGTGGATATGTGGACCTTCCACTAGATACCCCCCAAGTTCAATCACATTGGGAGCAGAGATCTTCTCGTCATCAAATGTAGTAGTCAGGCTTTAGAATGCTAGTAAGAAATAATTTCTGTTCAGAACATTAAAATCTTGAGATACAAGATTTTATAATCCCCAATAACAAGTACTGACGCTATAGAGTTATGCCTCTGATATAGTGAGCCCCTGAGATACAAGGTCAAGAGACTGATAGCAGACGCATATTACTGTAAAGCCTCAGAAATTGAACAGAATGAACAAGAGTATGCCACAGCAACTTACACCATCAACTGACGCTATAGAGTTATGACTCTGGTATAGTGAGGTCTTGAGATACAAGGCCAAGAGACTCATAGCAGACGCATATTACTGTATAGCCTCTTAAGACATCTCCTATGCCATTTTTACATAGACTCCCCCCCCCCCCCCCCCCGAAAAAAGACTAAGTTATTTCAAACTAGCCTTTTCAAGCTTACGAAGGCGGTGTCACCTCTGGACACGCCCGGCCCGAGACTGCCCCTGGCTGCGGACTTAGTCTCCGGACGGGCGTGTCCAGAGTGCCGCCCTTTACTACTGCTGCCAGTCAGCTGCTACCAGTTCAATACATGAAAAAAAAAATGTCATATAAAATTATATGTGAACGGATCAGTTTGATCTGCTCCTTCCACCTTTTTGCGCTTTTTGCTTGTCAGCTGTTTTTTAATCCAGTATTTCAGAGATGTTTTTGACACCGCAGGGCTCTCCTGGTGTCGCAATACATTGTTTCTGTCGAGTCTTCATCTTTGATTCAACATAGTTTTTATCCGTGATTTTTTATTTCCTGTGATGATTGATGTGCTATGAAACCTTTACGCGGACAGAACACCTGACTAAATGTTTCGAACCATTGGAGAAGGTGAGGGCGAGGGTTTGGGTCCGGTAAAACTTGTTTACGCCCCTCCCACAAGTAATCTATTATCCGGGCATGTACTTCTATTGTGGTTCCGAAATGTTACTCGTTCTTATGTCCGCTTTCCTGTAGTCTTCTAGCGGTATGGTGACCTGTAGAGCTGCCTACTTTGCGTTCTGTTTTGTTTTGTAATTTAAAAAAGAAAATATACATAGATAAAAAAAAAAGATGTTATTTTTTACTTGTTCTTGTTGCCAGTGCACGTGCGTTTGTTCACCTGTTGTGTGAGTGGCGTTTTCAGTAAGGGTAGCTAAATAACCACCTATTTGGGAAGGAGCTGTTCATTTGTTTTAACGTGCGTGTTTGAATTGTGAGTTTATGTACACAAGTCATTCCGGTTTTGAGAGCGGGATATGTGGTCTGATTGTTTAAGTTCCTTATCATTGCCTGTCTTTTGATTCTGACTGCCATGCTGCATTTTCATATTGTGTGTTTGACTTACGTGTTTAAAGCCATAACGGCATGTTTTGTCTTGGTTAGTCTTGCATATATCAGAATTAACTCCATTTGTTTACTGTCTGAAATTTGTTTGAAATTATTTGAATTAGACATAAGATATACCTTAACAATTTATTTTTTTCAACTTAATCTGCAGACGGAAAACAGAACAGAAGTATAAAGTTTCCTTTTAAAAGGAAAGGCTTGCCGAGTTTTTACTGACGTCGCACTGCGATGTAAGCGCCTGGCATCGACGTCATTTTGACGTTATGTGCCCGCTGGGTTAATACAAACGGATGGTTGGTTGGTTGGTTGATTTGATGCTTAACGTCCACGGTAAACATCTAAGGTCATGTCGGGACGGTCAGTTAACCTAACCACACTATTCCTGGGCAGGCTTAGACCTCCTAAGCGGTTAACCAGTACTAAGTGCACATACTTTCGCCAGTAACTGACAACTGCCCTTCTTGAATCAGCGGAAGGAGAAACGAAAGTATGTGGCCAGACCGGGATTCGAACCCAGGACCTCTGACTTACGAGTCAGGTGCCCTACCGATTGCGCTACCCGGCCCGGCAATACAAACGGAAGGGGAATTACGAGAACTAGCGTATGAGGACTAAACAAAAAGAAATTTAGCCTAATTATGAAGTTGTTGTCGTACACTTCTCGTTACAATTTATTTTTTAACTAAATCCCCTCTTAGGCCAGTGATTCTGCAGTGTTTGGATTCCAGTTGCATACAAAGGTTCTTCTTGCATGTCAAGAAATTCCAGGACAACCAAAATGACGTCATAATCACTGACAAACTGCTTTCCAGTCAATTCTTGAAAACGGTGGAAGTAATCAACAGAAATGCATAGACAACACGCCTTTGATAACTTTACTCGGCGATGGATCTTGATTTTCTGTCTCAGCTGCTTCAGTAATTGACCTCGCATTCCTCTATATTTACCTGTCCCTAAACAGGTGGTTAACATGCAAACACTTTATGAATCCCGAATGACTGAAGCGATCACTTTGTCATCCGAAGGCATACCCATTGCCTTCTTTGGAGACATGGCGAGGCGTTGTGGCATGTTTCCATAGTTTCGGGTGTTGGGGCGGTTCTGGCTGAGAGAGATAGACCAGTGGCTCATCCAGTGTCTAAAAACTGTCAATGAATCCCTCGGAGAGATTACAATCTCAACGGTTCTGAAATTGTCCACTCTTTTCGTTACCTGTATTCCTACAAGAGGTTAGGACAGACTTTTCATGAATGGACAAACGGTATTGTATTAGATGTTGAATTGAGTACATTACACCGCTGCTTAATTGCCATCGACATGGCCTTTACAATGAATGCACGTTACCTATACACCGGCGTTACCGTATTTTGCATATATTAACACGGCCACTGTGCATATTAGCCACACACACACACACACAGATAGATGGGATACTTTATTTGGTAAAAGGTGATGAGTGATGAGGAAAATCTCCAGAAGCGCCTGCTAGTTGAGTTTAAACAATAAATTTGAACGTTGATTTTTTCTGCTTTGACAGGTTTTCCAGATACACAAATCTCCAGACGCATCAGCGCAGTCTGATCAATCCATCCTCAGCATGACGTATTCCTGAATCATGGAGAATATGAATACCGAAAAAGAATGACCATGATCAGTCTGCACGGATGCATCAGCTCGAGCGTGGTGGCTGCTCTACGTAGTTACATTACACAATACCCTACGGCCTTTTTTCGCCCAAACGCCGCTGTATGCTAAAAAACAGCAAGCTTTTTGGAAAAGCTAATTCTTGTACGATAAGCGTCATGTGTACCATTGCCTTGCGTACGTCATATTCTTCGATATTTTAATGCTACCTATCAGCGATAATGTCATGTGTACGGAAAGTGCCGACCGTTGGCGACAATGCGATCAAAAATAGAATAAAATTTCCTTTTAAAAGGAAGGCTTGTCCAGCTAAGCCAGTGAAATTTTCACGAGTTGTTATTGAAGTGAACCCAATTGTTTAGGTTGGTGCACTTTCTGTTGCTATCCTTTAATTAGCAAAGTATTTAATTTCTTAACTTTTTGAATGGTGGCATTATCCATAGGTGTGAGGTAAAAACAAGTGTAGAATTTATTTGAAAAACAAATTGAGGAAATATTTAAACACACACACACACACACACACACACACACACACACACACACAGAGAGAGAGAGAGAGAGAGAGAGAGAGAGAGAGAGAGTTTTCCAACGTTTTGGCCGTTAGGCATGTCTCAAGGAAAATTACTATATGAACCTATTTCAAGTCTTTTCTTTAAGGCTGCTGAGTCACTTACTTTGAATCAAATTTTAGGAAAGACTGTTTCAAACCCATGTCTATGGAATTTTGGCATATCTGAACTTGGCATCAAAGAAGACAATAAATTTATATTTACTGAAGTTTATTTGGTTTTAGTGGCATCAGTGGCAATTTTGACACTCTGAGAAGAAAATGCATGCTGCTATTGTTCGAGACAATAACTTGCATTACACCATTTGGGAGCAACAAAGCATGGAACCCATTGCGTTCATACTTCCATGAACTTCCGAGAAATGAAATTTATCTTTTATATTTATGCTATGTTTTCACATCAATTTTGTTACTGATTCGACTATTCTGACTAATTTAACGCCGAGGAAAGGACAAAAATAGTTATAAACCAACGTACTTTATAATGATGTACAACAGCCGCCACCATGGCATGACGTATATCAAACGTTACATCGGCCAATCATCTATTTGAATTATCCATGACGTCGCTTACGCGTAAGATTGTATGAATGAGTGTTGTTCATGGATGTATGAACATCGTCAGTCCAGTATAGGTGCATCTAACGAAATCGTCGACGAGTGTAAATATTTCTCTGTACATTTGTATAGGTGAAGTAAAAGGCAACATAAGAGAGTGTTATAAAAGCAAGAAAAATGTCCATACACCCCCACCCGCTCCTTCTGCAAGCACAGTAGACCCTTGCCCAACTATAATCCAAATCAGTAGCCACCGAAAGTTATACCCAGCATCATCGAATCATCCAACCAACCGCTCCATTGTCATAAAGCTGTCAATGAGTCCATTGCAGTCGGCCTCAACGAGATTCAAAATTTAACGATTCTGAATTGTCCCCTTTTCTGTACCTGTATCATTGTAAGAGGTTTCCAGTTCAGGCTATTCATGAACATGTTGATGGCCTATAGGAAATTTATCAGATGCTAAAAATGTGTACATTATATCGCTTCCTGTCATGGAAATGCCTGTTGCAATACGTATGCGTTAATATTACTCACCTACATTACCAGCTTTTACATACATAACACGGTCAGTTGTACATAAAAGCTACACACACGGATAGATGGATACATTTTTTCAGTAAATGTGGTGAGTGATAAGGGGAAAAAATCGTCAAAAGCGCATGTTTCTAAATTAAAACAATGAATTTGAACTTCGCTATTTTTACAGTTACACAGATCAGCCCATTCCGGCATAAGCGCAGTCTGATCAGTCTATCCTCAGCATGAAAGATGTCTGCATCATTAAAAAAAGACTGATCAGACCCCAAGAATGCTCCGGCGAGTCTGGACAGTGTGCCGGCTGCTCTGACTAGTTAGATTATGCGATGCCCTAAGGCCTATTTTTCGCGACGCCGCTGCATGATTTTTGGAAAAGCTAATGCTTGAAAGCTAAGCTATATATATACACTGTTTCTTACACAGGTTTAGGTATATTTCTAACGATGCAAAGCCAAATATTTTGCATTAAATTCAGTTTCATTTTTACGCAATCAGTTTATAAAAAGCAAAAGATATGTGGCCAAGTTCAATTCACTTGTGAAAAAAAAACGTGCTTTTTAACGGAAATATCAAAACAAAGTACATGCACTATCAAAAATAGATTTTACGTCTGTTATTTTTAGCAGATGAGGTAAATCGGATATGGATAAAGATAGACAAAATCGGACGAGTTCTTTGTTTGTTGCTATAAAGAAATTTTCGCGTTTGTGAAGAATGCTCAAACAGGAGCGTCCTTTCCGATCTACATGGCTTGCGTCCCTTAAAACGTTCAGAACGAAACGTTACAGTACGAACTCTCATGGTATTTTCCGACTAAGCGTGACGTATCGTCTCTTCCGAAAATAACTCGGTATCACTAAACCACTTGAATACTGGCTTGCGACCGTCATCGCAAGCCAATAAAATGCCAGCTGTTATTTTTAGCAGATGCTTACCGCATCTGCTAAAAATAACAGCTGGCATTTTACCAGCTATGGATATAAATAGACTAAGTCGGACGAGTTCTCCGCTTGTTGCAATGAAACATTCGTATATGTGAAGAACAACATGAACAGATGCAGTCTCAAACCGGAACGAGCGTTTCAATCTATATGGCGTGCGGCCTTTTAGCAAGCCTAAAAGGTCGCAATCCAATAACAGTATACTTAAGTATACTTGAGAAATTAAAAGAAATGGATATAAACGTCCCAAGTACTTCTTCTTGATGCTCGAAGACGAACACTGGTAAGTGTACTGCTTTTATTATCTTTGGCCTATGAATAATAGTTTTCATATCAATGCTGCAGATAAGATAGGGGTTGGGCGATAATTCTTATTTCTCTACGAAAACATATTTTGTGACCTCTCACTAAAACCATCTCGCTGCGACGGTTCTTACAAGGGCTGACAGTATACATTTTATTTCAGAAATGTGGAATTTTGTCCCTAAATTATCCCAGAATTATCCCTTCCTATCTGAAGCACTGTGTCCAAATATATCACGGCTTAAGTTATGTAAACTTGCTTGGTATATTTTTATTGTTGTCCAGCTATAATAAACAAGCAGGATCGAACGCATCTCAGAGACGAAACAGCAGACTTGGTTTAATTCAGTCTGTTCGTGTGTGGTAATGTAATGTCTACTTATAATTTGCTGCAACACTGTCAACGCCTCGGTGGGAACTCTCTCTATAGTTTACTTTTGAAATACTTCTTAAAGAGAAGGAAATCACTTTAGTGTGGGCGTTCAACTTTGGGGGTTGGAGTCTCCTTACTTTTAACGACACTAAGGCTCTTTTATTATACTGATCAATTTCTTAAATGATGGATTATAATAATACGTTCAGTTGTTAAAGCTGTTTGTTGGAACTAATGGTGTGTAAGATTAGATGTGGCTAAAACGTTGATATTTAGCTAGTTATTAATATAACCAACGCACAACACGAAAGTATGTCACTGGATTTACGAGAAAGCAAATTTGCTGAATACTTCCTCATCGGACACGATATTTTTATCTGACCTTGATATTTTACTTCCTTGTTTCTTTGTTAAATGACCTTGAAAAGTAATTATGACATAACAATGGTATGGTCTGGGATTTTGGTAAACTTTCAAGAAAGGTAAAATTTTCCTGAAACTGCGTTTTCCTTGTAATATGTGGCTCATTAAAACAGTACGGCTTCTTTTCAAAGTGCTATAAGAAAGATCAGGCCCAGACGTCATTAGCTGCCTTCAACTCATATTATCACCTTAACATTTTTCTGTGTCATCCGGGATACGAGTATAACTTTTTTCAACTAATGGTTTTGAATTGACATATGTGATTTGTCTGTATGATTTAAACCCCTCCAATTGACATTGTGCTCTCGAAAGGAACCAAACGTGCCAATAAGAGTACAGGGAAGATATGTTCATGGCATTTTTGTACTTTAGGCTTGGACTTTTAAATCTGAAAAATAAAGTAAAATAAAGTGCACAGTGTTAACTATGAAAAAATGAGGAAGTGTTGTTTAGGTTTAATTTGCATTCAGTCAGCTGTTCCATTCCTTTCATAAACTGCTAAGGATTGCTACCTAAGATGTTGTTCATATGTACTTTTGTTTTGTGATTGTTTTAAAGCTACAACTCTATTCTTTTTCCTCCTACTACCTACACTTTTGGGAGGTTGGAGATATATAGATTGAAAATTTCAAACTTTATTGCCATTGCTCATGTTTTATATGTGTATGCTTGTTGCATGCTTGTTTGCAAGCATGAAATTTTCAATTATATATATGGTTTCAATTTCCCAAAAGCATATCTTGGGTTGTTCTTCTCAAAACGCAATAAGCCTGTACGCATGTCAGGCTCATTGACAGAGCTGGGGCAGTTGGGGTCCTAAGAGACCCTGAGATCCACAGCCTCTGTATATGTATCGAAGAGGGTTAAGGAACAGGGAATTTAATTACAGTTTTAAATAGAACAAACTAAAGAGTGAAAACAAATTAAACAAGAAACATCTTTAAAAAAGATAATTGTCGAAGATGAAATTCGTTTTTAAAGAACAACTTTTTAGTCATGTCAGGACGGATCCACCGCTTCCTGGGTATTATCAGTACTTTTGTAAAGTAAATGTGTCATGTTCAAGGACAAAACATGAATTCCCGAGTGAGGATTATCGTGATCAGCCTTGGTCGAGTTCGATTACAACTATTGTCTGGTGATAGTATGTCATGGAAGAAGCGGGTCAACTCGGCCTGCTTTCTGTAAGCCTGTGGTCTTCACGGCTCCTGGGTCAACTCGTCCGCCATTCAACTCGTCCGGGTCAATTCGGCCTGCTGTCATTTGCATCCTCGACCCAAACTACGAAGATGGGCTGCGCCAGGAATGAACGGAAACACAATAAAAGAATAGAGTTTGTTGGGTTGTTGATTTAGTAAGAAGTCCTTCAAAATGGTGGACAAAACATGAATTAATATAAAGGGCAACCCAATAATCCCTCAACGGATAACTGCAACTGCAGCTAGACTATGGTAACGGGACATTCCGGGCCTACAATAATACAATGGCGCTGGGATAGCCGGACCAAGGTTCAGGGCAATTATATGTTAATTGTTTCCATAGTGCCGGAGTTTTAAGATTTGGGTCCTTTACCCTGTGAGAATTTCTTTCTTTCTTTCTTCCATTACGTCTTAACCTCCGAGGAGGACATCAGACGGGGTTTGGTATACAAGTGCAAAAGCGGGTTAGTTGAGATAAAAGAGGTGAACAGTTAAGAAAAAGTATACTAGTGAAATAGAGGGATTAGTATAGATAAAAGATAAAAGCACGTCTGATATTTATGGTGAGACATGGACTACTTGGCACACAGCATGACTGAATTGTGCCACAGTAGGTAAAACAGGGATATAGGATGGTAGGGCGTTCCAATGGACTATTGTACGGGGAAAGTATGTGTACTTGTAATAATCTTTGAGAGCAGGGATTTGCCTGTAAGCTAGTTGGTGATTGTATCTTGACTGCCTAGTGTTTAAAATTAGGTAGTCTGCTGCAGGTATAGCAACAAGATCATATGTGATCTTGTACATGAGGATAAGTCGGCTGTCAATACGCCGCTGTTCTAGAGTGCGCCATTTTAGGTCCTTTATCATTTGCGTTACACTAGAGGTGCGCTGGTAATCTCGGGTGGCCCAGCGGGCTGCCCTGCGCTGTACTGCTTCAAGTTTCGTTATGTTTGATGCTGTATGAGGAGACCACACTGTTGAAGCATACTCCAACTGTGGTCGAACAAGTGTTGTATATGCTGTGGATTTTAGGTCCTTATTATGGACCTTGATATTTCTTTTTAAAAACCCTAGTGTTTGGTTTGCTTTCTTGGAGATAGAATCAATGTGGGGGCTTTTCTGTAGTATAGGGTCGAAATAAGAGCAAGGTTGTTACCATCAGCTAATCATCACAGGTCTCTGAAATGTAAAAAATCCGTTTCTGTAGGTGGGGGTTGTGGATACAAATGACTGGCGCATAGATATATAACCATGCGGAACCATGGCCAAAACTGATGTTTTCCTTACTCATTTTCATACAACTTCGATATCCTAGTTTATTTGCCACAAGTAAGATTTAATGGCATGACTGAACTGCAAAAATACCGATACCTCGCCAGGAGCTAGCTGTAACCGGGGGAACACTTATTTAAAGTCTATTTCTTACATTTTTCTGCCTCATATTTTCATGATTTTCCCTGACTTCGTTTGGCCCAATTGCTAAGGGAGTGAATTCGTGAGTTTGTGAGTGAGTTAGCGTGTGTGCAATTGAGCGAATGAGTATCAAGATAAGCCTGCATCGAAATAATTCGTTATCTAGAAAATTTTATCGCCGATGCCAGGAATTGGTTTCAAAACTCAATGTCAGGTTAAAATCACTTTCACATGAAGGCCTATCGGAACCAGAATTTTATGATGACTTAGTATACAAATTCAAAAAGATAAGGGGTATGTCTGATTTTTTGTTCAGCTTCGAAAAAGTAGTTTTTTGTTCTCATTGTATTTTGTTCAGTGCTTGCACTAACCATCAAAATCAGGAAGTCATATGACTTCCAAGGTTTGTCATTTGGAAGTCATGCTGACTTGGTTAGACTTGGTTTCTTCCAGAATGTCCATATTTATATTGCTTTCTCCTTCATTAATGGGTGAAATACCATTATTACAACAAATTTAACTCATTATTTAAGTCAAAATTCACTTTATAAATGGTAGGTTATGATAAAAATTGGAAGTCACTAACTTCCTGGCATTCAGTTTTAGAAGTCACAGACCCCCAGACTTCCACTAGTGGAAGCACTGTTTGTTTCTTTGTAATTTTAGTTAGAAATACATCTCAGTTGTTAAAGAAGACTGATTTCTGGCGCGGCAGATCGGAAGCGCGGTGCGGTTATGGCTTTCATACCAGACCTTTAAATACACGATTGGAAAACTCGAATGCGCCTGATCTACGGCTGCTCAAACGGGTCATGAAATTTGCAAATATTATGTGCCACGACACGACAAAACCAACAAAGTGGCATCCACTCAGTCTAATAGGGTGTCTTCGCTGTCTGCAATGAAGCTAGCTTAGATTCTTAGCTTTCTTATAAGCACACAGCGAAAACTCTGCAGAATGGGTGGATGCCGAGGCAGATCTGAGTCTTCGCTGGATGCACATACCACCTTGTTGGTTTTGTTGTTTCCTGGCTCTCATATGCTTTTTATATTGGTTAGTAATAGAGGCATAAGGAAAAGAAAAAGACTATCAGATTGTTTTTGTTTTTCTTTATTCTCTGCCAGAAAACAAACATCTATTTCACATGGAACAACTTTGCCTGTTATAATAATTGTCCTGAAATTGATGGAGTTTACAATCTGGCAACATATTGACAAATGGCATCTCATTTTTAAGCACATCTTTGCAAAGCAAACGGATGCTTATGCATTATCCCTCGTGTGGGTGGGTGTGCAAGTGTGCATGTGCATGCACTTTAATGCACATTAGCAAAAATATTCACCTGTTGTGTTTAGCTCAGTTTGTAAGTAACCAAAAGGGATAGAGTCTTCAAATTTAAAACACAGAAGCATATGGGGAAGATCTGCTGAATGCATTGATGCAAATTGGGCCATGTCCTATGTTTCGTGGATCATTGAACATAGAAAAACATATTTATGTCCCCCACCAACAAAGGTGAGGGGTGGGGGCTTATTGTTTTCAGTGCGGATCCCGTCGGCGTCGGCGTGACAGTTTCTTGTATGCGCGATATCTCTTGAAGCAATGGATGGAATTTCACCAAACTTGCATGGCTATATCGCTGGGACAAACTTAAGAGCTGTTTAGATTTTGGTGACCTTGACCTCATTTTCAAGGTCACTGGAGGACTTAGATAACAATTTCATGTCAGTTTCTTGTATGCACGTTATCTCTTGAACCGACGGATGGAATTTCACCAAACTTGCACGGATATATCAATGGGACAAACTTAAGAGCTGATTAGATTTTTGTGACCTTGACCTAATTTTCAAGATCACTGGAGAACTTAGATGACAATTTCTTGTATGCACGATATCTCTTGAACCAATCGATGGAATTTCACCAAACTTGCATGGATACATCATTGGGACAAGTTTAAGAGCTGATTAGATTTTGGTGACCTTGACCTTATTTTCAAGGTCACTGAAGAACTTAGATGACAATTTCTTGTACCCACTATATCTCCTGAACCAATGGATGGAATTTCACCAAACTTGCATGGATACATCATTTGTACAAGTTTAAGAGCTGATTAGTTTTTGGCGACCTTCACCTCATTTTCAATGTCACTGGAGGACTTAGATGACAATTTTTTGTACCCACAATATCTCATGAACCAATAGATGGAATTTCACCAAGCTTGCATGGATACATCATTTGGACAAGTTTAAAAGTTGATTAGATATTGATGACCTTGACTTCATTTTCAAGGTCACTGGAGGACTTAGATGACAATTTCCTATTACCACAATATCTCAGGAACCAATTGATGGAATTTCATCAAACTTGCTTGGATACATCACTGGGACTAGCTTAAGAGCTGACAAAAATTTGGTGACCTTGACCTCATTTTTAAGGTCACTGAAGGACTTAGATGGCAATTTCTTGTACCCATAATCTCTCTTGAACTGACAGATGGAATTTCACCAAACTGGCATGGATACATCACTTGGACTAGCTTAAGAACTGATCAGATTTGGTGACCTTAACCTCATTTTCAAGGTCACGGGAGGACTTGTGCAAATTTCACTGAAGTTGATAGATCTCATTAGCCTTTGGCTTGATTTCTACTTTACTTTTATAGATATACCTGTGGGACAATATCAAGAGTTTACTGTGTTTTGATTACCTTGACCCCATTTTCGAGGTCAAAATTGCTTTTTTTTCTCTTAAAAAATAGTTATATCTTGGTCCAATTGACAGATTTTAATCAGACTTGCACTAATAAATCGTTGTGACACGTTTAAGACATGTTTAGTATTTGGTGACCTTGACCCATTTTTAAAGGGCATAGTCTGTCATCTATGTAGGATATCTTTAGAACCATTGGATGGATTTTCTCCAAACTTGCCTAGATATTTTACTTGTACAGGCTTTTTATTCAGTAGAGGGGATGGGAAATGGGCTGGGGGGGGGGGGGCATCAGTTTTTCTCTGAAAAACATTTCTAGTTACCTGTTGCGTTTAGCTCAGTCAGTTTTTAAGTAACTGTTATATCCACTGCTCTGACGTTAAGACGTTACGTAAATTTGGGGGTGGTCGGGTGGTGCGATGGTGCTGCGTATAACTTCCAGTACCGGGGCGTCCTACTGATTTGGCTAATAGTAGGGCAAGGGCCTACTGTGCTTGCAGTAGGTGCGGGTGGGGGTTGTTTGGACATTTTTTTCTCTAGTGTATCATTTCTCTTCTTTCTCCCTCTCTCTGGGAGACGGCCCGATATAGACTGAAATACTGTCTCAAAGGGCCGTTAAGCCAGAAAAATCAATCAATCAATCAATCAATCAGCACGTTTTTAATCACTCGTTTTGCTTGTAATAAATTAGCTTATATAGTAGTTTTATACTACTTTTGTTCTTATTAAATTTAGCCAATTTAACTGTACGCTCTGGAAAAAATTAACAACACATTTCTTCAAAATAAATAAATAAATAAAGATTTATTTATTTTGAAGAACTGCTATAATGTTAGTTTTTAACTTTAAAGGAAACAATGCATTATAGTGACGTTTTCAATAAAACGTATAATAAGGTTCCATAAGGTTTCAAAAGAATTCATTTTTATCTATTTTTTTTCTTTCATTTTCTATCTTTTTATTAGCTCACCTGAGCACGAAGTGCTCAAGGTGAGGTATTGTGATCGGTCGTCGTCCGTCGTCCGTCCGTCGTCAACTTTTGCTTTAAACGACTTCTTCTCCAAAACTGCTGGACGGATTTTGAAATAATTTCACAGAAATGTTCCTTGGGGAACTCTTTACAAAAATTGCTAAAACGGTTCCGCTCCGCTGAACAATATGGCCGCCAGAGTAAAAAATAGAAAAACCTTTAAACGACTTCTCCTCCAAAACTGCAGGGCAGATTTTGAAATAATTTCACAGAAATGTTCCTTAGGAGGCCCTTTACCAAAATTGCTCAAACGGTTCCGCTCCGCTGAACAAAATGGCCGCCAGAGCTAAAAATAGAAAAACCTTTAAACGACTTCTCCTCCAAAACTGCTGGGTAGATTTTGATGTTATTTTACAGAAATGTTTCTTAGGAGACCCTCCACCAAAATTGCTAAAACGGTTCCGCTCTGCTGAACAAAATGGCCACCAGAGCTAAAAATAGAAAAACCTTTAAACGACTTCGCCTCAAAAAGTGCTGGGCAGATTTTGAAATAATTTCACAGAAATGTTCCTAAGGAGGCCCTTAACCAAAATTGCTCAAACGGTTCCACTCCGCTGAACAATATGGCCGCCAGAGCTAAAAATAGAAAAACCTTTAAACAACTTCTCCTCCAAAATTACTGGGCAGATTTTGAAATAATTTTTACAGAAATGTTTCTTAGGACACCCTCTACCAAAATTGCTAAAACGAGTCAGCTCCGCTGAACAAAATGGCCGCCAGAGCTAAAAATAGAAAAAACCTTTAAATGACTTCGCCTCCAAAACTGCTGGGCAGATTTTAAAATAATTTCACAGAAATGTTCCTTAGGAGGCCCTCAACCAAAATTTCTCGAATGGTTCCGCTCCGCTGAACAATATGGCCACCAGAGCTAAAAAATAGAAAAACCTTTAAACGCATTCTCCTCCAAAACTACTGGGCAGATTTTGAGATAATTACATAGAAATGTTTCTTAGGAGACCCTCTACCAAAATTGCTAAAACGGCTCTGCTTCGCTGAACAAACTGGCCGCCAGAGCTAACTATAGAAAAACCTTTAAATGATTATGCCTCCAAAACTGCTGGGCGGATTTTGAAATAATTTCACAGAAATGTTCCTTAGGAGACCCTCTACCAAAATTTCTCAAACGGTTCCTCTCCGCTGAACAAAATGGCCGCCAGAGCTAAAAATAGAAAAAAATCTTGAAACGACTTCGCCTCCAAAACTGCTGGGTAGATTTTGAAATAATTTCACAGAAATGTTCCCTAGGAGTCCTGCTACCAAAATTGCTAAAACGGTTCCGCTCGGCTGAACAATATGGCCGCCAGACCTAAATATAGAAAAACCTTTAAACGACTTCGCCTCCAAAAGTGCTGGGCAGATTTTGAAATAATTTCACAGAAATGTTCCTTAGGAGGCCCTTAACCAAAATTGCTCAAACGGTTCCACTCCGCTGAACAATATGGCCGCCAGAGCTAAAAATAAAAAAACCTTTAAACGACACCTCCTCTAAAGCCAATGGCTCGATTTCAAAATAATTTCACAGAAGTGTTTGACTCATGGTTCTAAACAAAATTGCTGAAACGGTTCCACTCTGCTGTACAAAATGGCCGCCAGAGCTAAAAATAGAAATAAACTTAGAATGACTCAGAGGGCACAGTTACGATCCAATCATCATGAAACGTGGTGAGAATGTTTACTTAATGAAATCTAGACCAACTTTGATACTGGGTCATGTGGGGTCAAAAACTAGGTCACTAGGTCAAATCTTAGAAAAACGTTGTGTACACATTTGAGGGCACAGTTATGATATAATCTACAGGAAACTTTGTCAGAATGTTTATTTTTATGAAATCTAGACCTGATTTGAAACTGGGCCATGTCAGGACAAAAACTAGGTCACTAGGTCAGTTCTTAAAAAAACATGTGAACGCTTTAGAGGTCACAGTTTTGTTCTAATCGTCATGAGACTTTGTCAAAATGTTTTTCTCCTACAAATCTGGACCAAGAGTGCAACTTGGTCATGTCGGGTCAAAAACTAGGTCAAACCTTAGAAAAACGTTGTTTACGCTCTAGAGGGCACAGTTTTGATCCGATATTCATGAAACTTTGCAGAATGTTTATATCCAAGAAATCTAGACCAGGTTTGAAACTGGGTCATGTGGGGTCAAAAACAAGGTCATTAGGTTAAATCTTATAAAAACCTAAAGTACACAATAAAGGGTTCATTTTCCATTGAATCTTTGTGAAACTCTGTCTGTTGGACGTATGGATGTTTCTGAGGTTAAGTTCATAGGATACTCAGGTGAGCGATCCAGGGCCATCATGGCCCTCTTATTTATTTATTTGTTTATTTCATTTTATTTATTTATTTATTATGACAAAAGAAATGTTAAGAAGAGCAAATACATCTATGATTGAGAGTAAAATGCCTCTAATCGATACTAAGCATTTCTAAATATCGAGACGGAACTTTTATATGAATTACTGCACGTAGTGCTTTGAAGTGGTCTCAACAATCGACTGAAATTCAAGCGAACAAAGCGATACCAAAACCCCAAAATACACAGCTCAATCGAAATACCTTGACGATACCTTGACGATAGTTGTTGGGCTCTGAAGGAAGGAGATAACTCCTTTTTAAGCCCGACATAGTTTGAAATCCTTTGGTCACTGTGTCCTGTCACTTTCTTAACTGATAACTGAGCATAATCTAGTACAGGTTTGCGTTATACAAGTACTTGTATAAATATGTCTAGCAGACATATTACTGATTAGAACATATACATAACTTCATGGTTCCAGTAATGATCTAGTTTTAATTTGAAATCGTTCACATCTTTTGCATTAACTACACTTGTAGGAAGAGCATTCCAATTATTTATTATCCTTTGGGAAAATTGGTGTAATCTCAAAGTTGTTTTACATTGGGATTTTTCCAACTTGAAATGATGTCCACGAGTTGTAGAAGTAGATATTCTGAAAAGCCTTTCTGATGGTATATCCTCAAAGCCGCGAATGATTTTGAAGGTCTGAATCATATCCCCACGCTTCCTGCGGTGAGCCAAACTAGGCAATTTCAGCCTTCTCAGTCTCTCAGTATAAGTGAAGTCCTTCAATTCTGGTATAAGTTTTGTTGCTCTTTTCTGAACCTTTTCAATGCTAATAATGTCTTTCCTCAAGAAGGGATACCATATTGTATTTCCATATTCAATGTGAAGCCTAACTAATGCCTTATATAACAGCACAAAGGAGTCTTTTTCAATATATTCAAAGAATCTGAATATCAGTGACAGTACACTGTTAGCTTTATTTATTTTTGTATTAATGTGGTTACTGAATTTCAGGTCTTGTTGGAAGATCACTCCTAGATCCTTCTCTTCACTAACTGACTCAATGTCTTCAAAATTCATAGTATACTGATAGTCTTGGTTGTCACGTCCATAATGAATTGTTTTACATTTCTCCACATTGAATCTAAGTTGCCACAAATCTGCCCAACCACACAAAGCATCTAAGTCTTGTTGAATGATGTCATTATTGCTGTCTGTATTATACAACTTGGTATCATCTGCAAAGATTTTCACAACACTGGTCACAACTTCTGGAAGATCATTTATGTATATAACAAATAACACAGGCCCAAGGACACTGCCCTGTGGAACACCACTTAAAACGTCTTTCCATGAAGAAGTCTCTCCTTTTATTGACACATACTGTCTTCTCCCAGTAAGGAAATCTTTTATCCATGATAATACCGGTCCTCTGATCCCATATGCTGAAACTTTGTGTAATAGGCGTTTGTGGGGTACACTGTCAAAAGCTTTTGCAAAGTCTAAATACACTGTATCCCAACTTTCACCATTTTCATAGTAGTTTGACCAGTCTTCCATCACATCAATTAATTGCAATATACATGAACGTCCTGTTCTGAATCCAAACTGAGCATTTGATATATGATCGTTTCTAACCAAGTGAGTAAGTATTGATGCCCTGATAATTTTTTCCAGGCATTTGCAAACAACCGAAGTAAGGCTGACTGGGCGATAATTTCCTGGATCTGTTTTTTGGCCCTTTTTAAACAATGGGGTAACACGTGCGTCTTTCCACACTTTCGGGATTTGACCAGCATTGATAGATTTTTGAAAAATCAATGTTAATGGTACAGAGAATACTTTCGGCATTGTCTTTAGTAACAGTGAATGAATTTCATCAGGTCCCATAGACTTTCCAGCATTCAGTTCTTTCAATACTTTTTCCACCATACAAGTGTCAATAGCAATACTATACAACGGTGTATCAAAATCCCTATCAGGCATATCTGGCATTTCATCCCAATTTTCGCGAGTGAAAACACTGGCAAAGTAACTATTTAATACTTCTGCTTTTTCCTGGTTAGAAGTTGTATGTGTTGTATCCTCTTTCTTGAGATTAGTCACTGAGCTTTGCGTTTTAACTTGACTTCTGATGTAGTTCCAAAATTGTTTGCTTTCTGTCTTAGCTTTGCTGACTATTTTTCTCTCAAAATTCCGTTTTGCTGTACGTACAGCTTCTGTTGTCTGGTTTCTTATTCTTTTATATCTTTCAAAGTCACATGGTCTTTTTGTGGCACGATATTGAGCCCATGCTTGTCTTTTTTCTTTTACACTCTTTAGTGAATCCGCAGTCATCCATTGCGGCTTAGGTTTACATCCTTTTTTGGGAACATATTTTGGTACAAATTTTTCAATACTCTCCTGATATTTATCTGAGAAACAGCTCCACATCTGGTCAATATTCATATCCCTGAACTTATTCTTCCAATTTATCTTTTCCCAATCTTGAGAAAATGATTCAAAGTCACATTGACTGTATTTTATCTTTGGTTTCCCTGTACAACTCTCTTTAAAGGAAGTTAAGAAGTCAAATTTGATCAGTACATGATCACTGACACCTAATGAAGGTAAAATAGTAATGTTTTCAATATCATGTTCATCTTTGGTAATAACCAAATCTAAAACGTTCGGGGTCTGGTTTTCACGGACTCGTGTAAAGTCAGTAATATGCTGAAACAAGAAATTATCTCTAAGGCATTCTATAAATTCATATTCATGATGGGTTTCATTGTGGATGGTAGTGTAATTTTCCCAGTTGATGTCTTTCATATTAAAGTCACCTGTTATGAGCAAATTATGGCCTAGGCTTGCAGCTTCATTTATAAGTCTGTTTATAATGTCACAAGAATCATTTGAAGATGGGCTTCTATATATAGCCCCTTATACTACAGTTTTACTATCTATAGTCCAATCACACCATGATGCGTCACTGTACAATGAATTTAAATGACTGTTTTGTGAAACACATAAGCCTGACTTAGCATAAATGATCACTCCTCTATTACCATCTGAACTTGGAAATGAAGTATAACCATCCAACTGATAGAGAACGGATGAACAGTTCAGGTCTGTGTTTACTTTAGGTAGGACTTCCGTAATAAAAATAAAGTCAGGATTTTCTAGGACTATTTGTAATTTCAGTTCATCAATTTTATTTCTTAGCTGATCCGCATTCGTATAAAAGCATTTAACCTTTTCAAAAGTGACCTCTGTGAAAATTGTAGCTCCTTGTGTACTCTTGGATGTAGTTTGGTCCGAGTTATGCTCATTGTTAGTGGGATTTCTTGCACTATCCTGGCTGGTTTCCGACTGCCTGCCAGTTTGATTTGAAGGTTGAAAATTTATAGTAACATCTGAACTACTGTTATTTTGCGTAAGGCTAGAAATAACTGGATTAGTAGTAGTAGGTCCATGACTAGAAGTTGCACTGGAATTATATTCAGGGCTAGATGTAAATGAGGCAGTAATAGGTCCATGCCTAGTTGATACACTTAGACTAGCATTATTATGGTCTTGGCTAGAAATAACTGCTGAGGTACTTGGCGGGGTAAAAATGTTTTCTCGTTCAGAATTTGAAGTAACACATGAAATAGCATTTTTATGACTAGAAATAACTGAGGTAGTAATGTGTTCATGACTAGCACTCTTTTTCAGTTCATGACTAGCAGAAACAGAGGTAGTAATTGGACTTGGACTATTATTCACATCTTTAACATTACTGCTAAGTGGCTGAACAGAAACACTATTTACACTATGTACAAACATTCCATCTTCATCTACACAGTCACCACCGGCTGGGAACCACCCCCGTTTCCCGAGCCATTACTTTTACCAGTTCCCTGGGATATTTCTCTCCTATCGACAATCTTACCACGATAAATTACCAAATGAGGATTTTCTTCATCCCTTCTCTTCTTTTCAAGCTCCATACGCAGGAGTCTACTGCGATCCCTCTCCTCTTTTGTTAAATCAGGTGTAACAAAAATATTGCTATAGCCATGTGGGACATTACCGTCCCCATCCTTGGTTCTTAGTAGCCTAGTACCACCGAGCAACTGATGCTTATTCCCTACAGATTCAAGAATAACTTTCATTAATCTGGGCTTGCCTTCAATAGGCTTACCTAGCCTGACAAATGCTTTGGGGGTTAGGGACCGACCATTTGATATTCTGGGGGGAGCCTGGTATTCTTGATGGAGACACAACATTTTATTTCACTGGCCCCTGGAAACAATTTCTTTTTTTTTCACCTTGTGGGAGCTAATTTATTTTTTTTACAAACTAACTCAAACAGGTTATTTTTTTTTTAATTTTATAACTGAAGTATCAGATCCTTGTTTACTTGACCTTAATATCCTATTATTTTACCCATATCAGTAATTTTTACACCTTTTTTCTCACAAAAAAAACATGGTGCTGTCTTTAAACAGGCCAAGGGCATGGCTTAGCTTGCTTTTGCAAACCAGTGCCTGGAGCATGTTACTCTTTTCATTTAAGGTACAGATACAAACATCCCTGTATGAGTTTGGCAAAAAATTAGGCCTTAAATTAGGTATATTTTGGCCAAAATTTAGGGTTATTTTGGCAAAGTTTTAGGGCTAACATTAGGAATTTAAGGGTTTTTTCTATCCCAATGTATGCCCAAACATGCTTTATTTGCACTTTAGAAAGTTTGATAAATACTTACTGATAGAGTTTTCACATTATACATGAATAGCAATGTAATAAAATGGCTGAAAGTTATGTGCTAAGAAGTTAACAAAGGGGGGATCTGGGGGGCAACGCCCCCCAGAAGCTAAAGCAATATTCGAATTTTAAAGGCAATTTTAAGACTGGAAACAATAGAGAAAAACTAGGAATGATGATGAAAATAAGGGTTTTTTATATCAGGAC
Source organism: Ctena decussata (assembly GCA_963989385.1). NCBI lineage: Eukaryota > Metazoa > Mollusca > Bivalvia > Lucinida > Lucinidae > Ctena > Ctena decussata. The sequence continues at coordinate 38,484,100 of OZ022507.1, read as the reverse complement.
TTTTGCCTTTTAGAGTGTTTATTTTGCCATAATGGTTTTGTCTCCCATAAGCTAGTGACTCTTTTGCGATTCAGTTTTAGTGGAAACATTTACTTAGTAATGTGGCAGATCAATAATACATGTATGTGAATGTTGTGTAGGATGTTTTTGTAAATGTATGCACATGCGGGCCCGCTGGTGTAAACCAATTGTAGATAATATTAAAATATAACTATAAATATGGGGGTCTGGGGGGCGCAGCCCCCCAGAAGCCAGAGACATTATAAAAACTCAATTCCAATGGAATTATCAGCAGACAATTTTTTTTTTTTTTTTTAAATTTGGGTGGAGACAGGTTATTTTTTTCTCTTAATTTTGAGGCCAGATTATTTTTTTGAACCCCCTTATGAGCCAGGTTATTTTTTTCTTGCATATCCAAAGACAGGGAATTTTTTTGATAAATATACCAGGCCCCCCCCCCCCCCCCCCCCCCCAGAATATCAAATGGTCGGTCCCTTATTTCTTCACACTTCATAGCTGTCAAAATTTCGCGTAAATGCGCACCGTCCTCTTCCTTCTTGTTCAGAGCAGTCGATTCTGGAATATTGTGGAATATAACATTACATTTTCTTTCCTCTCTATCCCTGAATGATTCTATGGCTTTCTCTACTTGACACTCTATTTTCTTGTCTAAACTTTTTTCTAATTGCTCAATTTTCCCATCATATTCCTCAAATTTCCTCTTTTGATTATCAATTCTAGTTGCCAATTCTGTTAATTTTGGTAAGATTCTCATGCAGACATCGCAGTTGAAGGGCAAATTGGCTGTATTTTCGCTCCTTAAGAGATCGTAAAGCTTCCCTGTTATATGGCTACATTCTAGGCAAAACCAGTATTTACAAGTATAGCAATTCATTGATTTCTGATTTTTCTCTTTAAAGGTGCTTTACACTGACCACAATTTTTGTTATTATTGGCCTTATTGCTGACTCTTGGGGAATCACATGGTGCCGCTGATTCAAGCTGCATATCTGGTGAATTATTATCCATCATTGGATTTAACTTCCCTGATATTGAGAATTCAATTGTGTGCTTATGAAGGTTATTATCACTTCAGCAGATATCGCACTGACGGAATCAGGACAACTCGGACCAAAGGCAACTCGCCCCTTAAAAATCTCGGTCCAAGACCCGCCTCATATTTTTTAAACTTACCACAAGTCAGTTATATGTCATTTGTCTGGAACTAAAACAAAACAATAACTGGCCAAACAGTGAAAATCATAATGAGCCGTCTCATCTGGATTCTCATTGTATGCAATGATATGTCCGAATTTACCTGCCTGTCCGAAGTTACGCGACTTTCCCCTAAGAAAATTGAAACATTTCCAAGCTCACTTTAGCAAATCTATTCATAGAACGATGATGAGTCATTGGGAATTTCAGTTTCACTCGTTTAAATAATCTCTCGCACAAGAAATGGTATACTCGCCACGCGAAACGCCACATGATCAAATGAGAAATATGTGATACGAATTTCATGTAAATAAGGATTTTAATACTCATGTAAGTATACTTGGCTTTAATAATCTAAAACATAAAGAAATAATAATATTATAATAAAGGATTCAAAGGAAAAGTCATTAAGTTAAACCAATGGCAAAGTCCAGGGTGAAAAAATCGATCGAAATCTGCGGTTGTGAAACAAATCAGAGTTGTTGAAAAGTTTGGCCCCTCTTCAGCAGCGCTTGCATTTTGCATGTTGCGCGCTAACCCTAAAACAGATTTCGGTTATTTATACTATTTTATCATTAGGCGATTGAAACCAATTTTGCTTTGTAATGTGTCCTAGCATCCCTAAAATTGCAGGCAGTCATTATTTGTGTGACATCCCTGTATTTGATGAAACTGCAGACTTGAAAAGTGGGGCACCGATGTGCGACAGTAACGGATCATTATATAATTTGAACTGCAATACAAGCCTTAGCTGGAAACTGCATGTTGGTTGTACAATGGACTCGACAGTATAGGATCAAGTTCAATAAAAACCCCGTTTTGTTGTATGTGAACGCTAAAAGTATGTATGTTATGACACATAACAATTGCAAAATATCCCTTTTATCTATCTATGCCAAAATATTTACGAAATTTATTCCTTTAAGGGCAGATGACCCATCGAGACTTACAGGGGGGTCTTACGACATTAACGAATCAGGTGCGACAGTATCGGATCATATGATATTATTGTATAGGAGAGTTTCTCGGAGGCATTCTGCCAACCTTCTTAGCTTCAATAATTTTGCTACATGAATAGTGGGACCAATTAAACTGACAGAGAAAACTTTAACGGCCTTTCAACGATATTTTTCATGCGGTCCTTCACCAGCAAGGTGTGTTAAATAAAAGTTAAATGTATACAAAAGTACAAGCATGCCAAAAATTCTTAACTCAGTAATCCCCTGCGCCCCATAGCACGGAACTACTCAAACAGTAAAGATCATAATCTGCCTTTGCAAAGTGTAGACCCTGATAAGACCCTAGTGTCTGATCAGGATCAACAAATTTACGGTGATTTTCCGCTCTAACGATATTTCAGTGCAACCAGTGTATAAACACTACATGGCCATTCAACGAGTTCTCCGGGATTAGTCTGAGTCTACACAGTGTACAGATGTCCATACGATGAAAGCCAGTCACTAATGGGTTCACAACACACGTGCGAGCTGATCTCGAGTGTTTCTTCAGAATGTTTAGCAGAAGCTTAGTTAAGCTACGCACAACCTTTATTATCATATGCTAGCATGTGGGGCGTGGGATGGGGTGTTTTACAAAAAGGATGTTGTCTTAGCTTTATACTGACCTCCTTTAAAAGAAGACACAGCAGCCACTCAGGTAGTTGATTTATGACTTGTTTTTAGCATCAGACCATACATCCAACATGAAGTTTTCCAGCTGAGGCTTGTATTTCAGTTCAAATTATATAATGATCCGTTACTGTCGCACATCGGTGCCCCACTTTTCAAGTTTGCGGTTTCATCAAATACTGGGATGTCACAAAAATAATGACTGCCTGCAATTTTAGGGATGCTAGGACACATTACAAAGCAAAATTGGTTTCGATCGCCTAATGGTAAAATAGTTTAAATAACCGAAATCTGTTTTGGGGTTAACGAGCAACAGGCAAAATGCAAGCGCCGCTGAAGAGGGGCAAAGCTTTTCAACATTTCTGATTTGTTTCACAGCCGCAGATTTCGATCGAATTTTTCACCCTGCACTTTGCCATTGGTCTAACTTGATGACTGTAATATAATGGTAAAAAATATTTGCTTTATTTGTGAGAAAAATGGGTGATATCTTACGAGTGATCCGATACTGTCGATGATCCGATACTGTCGAGTGCACTGTATGATCTGATGCTGAAAACAAGGCATAAATCAACTATATGAGTGGCTACAGCTGTGTCTTCTTTCAAAGGCGATCAGTATAAAACTAAGACAACATCCTTTTTGTAAAACACCCCCATCCCACGCCCCACATGCTAGCATATGGTAATGAAGGTTATGCATAGCACAAATAACCTTCTGCTAAACATTCTGAAGATACACTCAAGATCAGCTCGCATGTGTGTTGTGAACCCAGTAATGACTGGCATTCATCGGATGGACATATGTACACTGTTTAGACTCAGATTAATGCCGGAGAACTCGTTTTAATGGCCATGTAGTGTTTATACACTGATTGCTCTGAAATATCGTTAAGGCGCAAAATCACCGTAAATTTGTTGATTCTGATCAGATACTACGGTCTTATCAGGATACACCTTGCAAAGTTTACTGTTTGAGTAGTTCCGTGCTATGGGGTGGAGGGGTTTACTGGGTTAAGAATTTTTGGCATGCTTGTACGTTTGTCTACATTTATCTTTTATTTAACAGACATAACACTTGCTGGTGAAGGACCACATGAAAAATATCGTTGAAAGGCCGTAAAAGTTTTCTCTGAGAGTTTAATAGGTCCTACTGTTTATGTAGCAAAATTATTGAAGCTAAGAAGGTTGGTAGAATTCCTCCGAGAAACTCTCCTATGAAATAATATCATATGATCCGATACTGTCGCACCTGATTCGTTACTGTCGTAAGACCCCCCTATAAGTCACGATAGGTTATCTGCCCTTAGAGGAATAAATTTCGTAAATATTTTGACATCGATAGATAGAATAGATATTTTGCAATTGTTATGTGTCATAACATACATACTTTTAGCATTCACATACAACGAAACAGGAGTTTTATTGAACTTGATCCGATACTGTCGAGTCCACTGTATTACCATTGGTGAGGTTATACTTTGTTACAAAGTCTGACGTAATGCATAGATTCTAGAAGTTAAGAACATTATGGGATTCTGTACCCAATAGTCTAGACACGCCTTAAAACAACACTGTTGTCAACAGTGACTCAAATTATAAGTGTGATAGTATCGCTATTTTGTGTCCTCTTAGGTCAGACTGACCTGAGTGAGAAAGAGGATGTCCGATTGATAATTTGAGTCACTGTTGACAACGTTGACAACACTCACAACAGTGACTCAAATTATCAATCGGACATCCTCGCCGATATCTTCGATATTTAATTCAGGATACGGAATTGGCCGAAGTGTTTCGATTGTTATAGACTGGCCTAAAACTTTGCTATTAACGGTGAAACCTTAATGTTTTTTTAACCTTTGGCCCTACTTATTGACACCATTTTAGTATGAATATCATGGTGCATGGAAGAAGTTAGTCTTCCCTTTCTTTGTTCATGCCATGTGGGGTTATTTGTTTGTGATCTTGTATTAGCTTCTATTCTGTCCACTTCTTTGGCTGTCATTGTTAGTGTTTCAGTGAATGTTTCAATTTTTCCACCACGACTTATATGGTTCTTAGCAAGTTCAGGAATGGTCAGTTGAATTGTTGAATCTTTTTCTGATGGTGCACCAGGAAGAGAAATATGACAGCACCTGGTTTAACTGCACATATCTTTCCTAATAGAGTGCTTAAACTTTCAGCTGTTACTTGCTATTGATCAGCTCGTCTGGGATCAAACTGTTATTTTTTGGTCTGTGTTGATTGAAGTATTTTTGTCTGAAGTCAGTCTGTTGTCTTGTCTGATGTTCATTTCACTTAATCGTGCAGGCTGGACAGTTTTCTTGGTTGCTTTATTCCACCCATAAGGCATTGAGGTACAACTTGGGTCAGTATATCCCATTGTTGGTGCAAATTCAATTTTATATAAACTGGCAATGACATGATTACAAGTTTGGGCAAAACCTGCAATGCATGTACACCAGCAGCATTTGATAATACATGTATCATGTTCTATTGCTATCCATACCTCATGTGGCTCATTCCTTACTGACATTGATGGTGTTACTTTAGTTTTCAGGACTGTTATATTGCCTTGTCTATTTATATAAACAGCATCAACAAAACCAGACTGAAAATATGAGAATGCCTTGTGGGTCTTATATTTACCAACAAAGTCTAAATCTTGATCCTTATTTTCAATCACAAATGCAAATATCTTTCCTAAATCAAGCTTTGGCCATTTTGTGCAGTCATCTTTCCGTTCTTCAATTCCTATACTTCTTGGGTCAATCAAATTAAGTGTATTTAGCCTACGTGAATATTCCTTGTTTAATTTTGACATTAGTTCTTTCTCACTCATACGAATTTCTGCTATTTGTTCATACGCTACAAAAGCTCTTGATAAGATTTCTTGTCTACTCCCTGTATATGAAAGGCCTCTAACCATTAAATAATCCTTCAGCTGACCAGTGCCCCAGCTTGCCATTTCTTCATACACATTTGTACTGTTTGCATTCTGCATTGCCTTATTCAAACTGGAGAATGTTTTCTGCACACTGATGTCTTGTTTATCCATACTGGAGAGAAATTTATGGTTTACAGACACACTTTTTTTCTCAAATTCTGTAGACCACAGACGCCTGCCTGTTCTGCTCTATCCTGCTCATTGATAAGAGGGGGTAATAGGAATAATTTTGTGATAGTTTTCTAGATTTCTCTACAAAAACATACATTGTGACTCCTCATTAGAACCGTCTCACCGAGATGCTTCTAAATCTAATCAGGGGTCACAACATATGTTTCAATCAGAAATAAGAAAAATTATCCCTGAATTATCCCTGTTTACCCCTCTTGCTTGGAGCTCTGGCACAGGTAAGCCAGCTCCATTAATGGTGAGGGATAGAATATTTTCATCCCCACCCCCTTAGTTTCCTTTGGCTGCAAATTGCTAGACATACCATAGAGCATTCAGATTGTATGAAAGGATCAAATACGGGCTGTTTGCATCAATATAGATAAGAAACACTCCTTACACTTTGGTGTTTCCTTACAAGTGTATATGTGTGGCTAGCAAAGTACTTATAATAAGTGTGAGTAAACAGATATACATGTAAAGGGTGTATAATTGACCAGTCTAACTGGTCCGGATTTTTTAACATAGTGGTTATGATGCTTGCTTCAGGGGTCCAAGGTTCAATGCCGTATATGGGCACTCGACTGAGAATTTTTCTTTCCAGGTAAATGTCTCCTCCTACTACACAAGCAACTTATATGCATCTCTGTAGCCACAAAAATTGACTGCTTAATTATTTAGTTGGGCAGCACTAGGAATAATGGAAACAAGGCTAGTGTTAGGGCTAATTCAAAATGCCCTTTTTTCAATCTGAAAAGTATGAAGGTATATTTCAAAGTGATTTATGTCTAAACTAAAAAAAAAATAATAACATAAGTAATTCTGGTCAAAACAAGTGTGTAGCACTTGAGTGAAAAATCCTTTCTATAAGGACTTTTATTGACATTATCAAGTTCCAATTTGCCAAGAGCAATAACAAGGGATAGCAAAAGAGTGTCATGATATGAAGTCGCGAATTTACATGCTTTCATGTGATTACCTGCTCACGATGTCACGATGTAAACAATATGGACGTTTTTTTTAAAGCGGACAACTTTTAACTTTACAAAAAGAGGATTAGGGTGGAATGAAGAAGATTTAGTCAATGAAGAGTCGAGGTTGCATTTTGGGTATAGTATATGATCCTGGCAGCAGAAGTGAATTGATAGTGCCGTCAAAGAAATTTTAATGAATTACGAATTGAACAATTGTGTGCGCGGTAATTCTAAAGGACTTCAAGGCTGAAAAAATAAGGTATTCCATAACTCTATTAACATTTCTTGATTACAAAGCAAATTATAATAAGTATACAAGCATATACCCGTTAGCATATAGCGCAGAATGCCCACTAGTCGTAAAAAATATAACTTTTACGCTGTGACATATGGCAGGGAAACGGGAGTCTACACTACCTGGACACAAGCAGGAGATTCGGTTCTTGGTTTCGCACAAGCTAAATATAAAGGCTACTGCACGTTCGGTGAAGCTAAAGCTGCAATGATAAGCGCTGGATTCCCAGATTTCAGGGTTTTTGATGGTCAGAATACATTAAGTAGATGCGAGTATGAACAGAACAGGGTAGGCCTACAATCTACTGGTACAGCGGAGACAACAATTTAAGATACTTCTCAAGATACAGTTCAAGAAACTATTCAAGATACTTCCCAAGGAGACTGTATTTAAATCGGCGACCTAATGGGCACCTCAGAAGAAAGACGGAAATCAAGTGATGAGCGTCACGATATTATTCCTACCGTTTATATTGACGGTAGTTGTATTCGCAACGGTATGACGTCTGCCCAAGCAGGATATGGGCTCTTTTGGGGAGAAGAGCATCCCTGGAATTGCAGTTATACACTGCCGCATGATGACACAGCTACTAACAAAAAAGCTGAATTGAGAGCAGCGATAGAAGCGATAGAAATAGCAAGGGAACATAAACTTGAGCGTCTTATAATCAACTCGGATAGTAGATATGTAATACAAGGTATAACAGAATGGACTCACAAGTGGATTGAGAATGGCTGGAAAACATCAAGTGGAAACAGCGTTAAAAATAAGGATATATGGATGGAGCTTGTCAGCGTTATACTTGACAGTAAAATAGACATCACATGGAAACATGTATCGGCTCATACAGGGATACCAGGGAATGAGGCAGCTGACAGATTGGCATTGAATGCTACAAAAGGGATAACAGTAACTCGAGGATCTAGAGACGTTTCAGAAGGATCATCTTGTAGCTCATCATGCTGCACATCAGAAACACAGGTGACTTCAAATATCCAGCCAAAAGTCTTCGTTATCCAGAAAAAGAACAGTGGTAACTCAAGTCATGCTACTAAACCACCTGGTTCCAAACTTCAGAAGACGCCAGCTAGAAAAACTAATAGAGATAAAAGTGAAACACCTGTTCCTGGTTCTATTAATGGGTCATTTGTTTGCAGCCAGCAATAGAGTAAAACTGAGACAGAAACTTCGCATGGGAATTCTGAATGCTCTAAAAGATGCTCAAAGTTAATAGACGGAGAACAAACAGACAAAGTTATGCATAATATGGAAACAGTGCTACAGAGTGTAATGACCGAGCTACATCAACTACGGCAGCACCAGCTAGATTTTAAAGATGAAGTGAGAGAACAACTCAACAGCTTGCAAGTGAAGCAACAGACTGTAGAAAAGTCTATCTCCAGTCTTTCGAAAGATTTTTCCTCAAATCTTGGTATATGTAGTCAACAGGTATATTAGTGGAGCAAATATGTTGGGCTATCTTTCAGGGGGGTGGTCTACGGAGTGTAACATTTGTTTCTGTATATCAAAATGATCGCCTGGGTCTATAGTTATCAAATTCAGCGTTTGCCACTTTGGCAAACCTTGCATAACTCTGTAGTGGCCAGTTATTTACGTTACTCCGTTAGAATTTAAATACCAAACATATTTATTGAAGTCAATAAGAAATGTGTTTGAACACTATAAATGTATCAAATATTAATATTTTCTGCAAGAATGATTACTATGCTATAAATAACGCTGCTTAGAAAACAGTTCAGAGCTTCTGTGCTGTTATTTTCGTTACAATAAATTATATACCCCTCGAAAATTTAAAATGTAACTTAGGTTGTAGCATTTACAAACAATTTGTGATAAAATACCCAAAACTTCTTCAATTTTCTAATTGTCCCGTTTAACACCTTTCTAACAAAACTAATTTGAGACCTCTAGCTTTTATACTTTGTCAAATATGTACTGTTGAACATGATTACACTTATTCTCTGTTGGTGGCTGCAAAGTCATTTTCCCACAATTGTTCGTACAAAAAATGGCTAATAAATTATTTGAAACTGACAAATTGGCCTTTATGAAATAAGATCATGTAATACATGAAATAAAACAACAGTTCACATTTGTGTTCTGACCTTACAACACATGTATTAACCATAGTAACGTACTTAACAGATTAAAATGTTTGAATAAAGCATAGTTCATTCCCACCACGAATATACCTTTTTGAAATTCTGACATTTAAACAACACAGTTGTGATGACAATACATATAGTTGTTATTTATTGTAAAATGAGAGTTTCATTGCCTACTTAGACACAAAACAGTGTTATTTACATGACTTGCAAAGTCGAGATTGTCCTGATGTTCAAATGAAGCATTTGTGAACTAATCTGTACATGGAAAATGGAATATATATATTTTGTTACTAATAGCCAAATGACTTTTAAACAAAACCAAAAGTGTCAAACCAGCTAATCATAACTTACGGTTTTGTACTCAGAAAGGTAACGTTCATAACCTTTATTTCCAAACAGTCCCTGAGATTAAATATTACTACTGCAAAATACGTGTAAGCTTTATTATTTTGAGCTGAAATAAAAACATTTTTAAAGGCACATTAGACCGGTTTCAAGCTACCCAAATGTAACTCATTATTGACAGCTCCAGGCCGGAGCATCAGTTGTGGTGTATCAATGATATAGTTTGTGTTGTCCTCTTATCTGTAATCTTCAAAAATCAATTTAGTTCATTGGCATATTTGCCATAATTCTGCCATATATAGCCATATATAGAAAAGACAGAAATGGGTGAAAATGCGTTTGTGTGACTAATTATGTTTAGTTAAGGCTAGCTTTGTGAACATTTGCATGGAATGGGCTGGATGTTTATCTGGCTAGTTTCGTCTGACTACTTTGTCTTATAACTTTACGCTGCTATTATCTATTTGGTATCGCGAGTGGAGTGTTTCACTTTGATTGCTGCCCTTTCACACAACTTTCTCTGTTTTGACCTTTTCTTATAAAAAAGCAATATATAAAACCAACGTTTAATGTTTTTGCCTTAAAGCATACAGTTTCATCAAAGTCACGTATATAACACGTTAAAAGGTATGAGATATTTTATTCTACAGCAGCAAGAGTGAAGTTCTGTGTGCTTGCCATGAAAAGTTCCGTTGTACCTCATTTTGAAAATTATGTTTGGGATAATCTAGGCTCGTTGTCAGTTTGAAAAAAAAACGAATTTAGCAGAAGCTGGTGCTAGGGGGCATTGGCATTTTTGCAATATTACATTGCTAGGTACACACTTAGCTTAACCATGGTTGCTAATTTTGTTTTCTCTGATGCATTCCTTGCTTCCAGAGAATCTTCCTTCAGAATTTTTTTAAGCTTTTATCATTCCACCAGACTTTAAGGTGAATGGATATTGTGTGAAATGAAATAACTATGAATATATTGGCCTCCATGTTTAAAGGGGGGGGGGGGGGGTTGTAACCTTATTACTTTGAATATATCGTCAAAATGACATTTAATTCGAGTCAGTGATAATTCACTCACTTCAACTCTTTGGTTAGGTGGTCAAAAAGGTAACGTATACAGCATTCAACAGTAAACAAGTTGTCAGACTACCCCTTTACTGTTTAGAAGTTTTCATATTAATGGTAGAGTAACAAGGTGCAGAAAGTTACCGACCTCAAGTATAACGCAAATGTTGAAAGCAAACATTGAGGTGCCGAAGTTTAACCTAACAGCAGTATCGCCATTCATCTCTGAAGGGATTTATATATTTGATACAGTTGCTTTAAATAATCATAGTCCCAAAGAAAGGGCTAAGACAGAAACATAATCACCCACAAATTTTTATATATAATGCATAGTTTGTATTAGTATTATGCCTGTTTTAGATGTTTTACTTAAAGGCGGTTATTTTCTGCACCCGTTCACCCGAACATTGATATGAAACTTGTTCACAGTAAAAGGGTCTGTCCCAAGAACTGAGGAATTTTTTATGTGTCATCAAACTGCATCACATCAAACAGATAATATCATAAAGAATCATAATTCTAATCTGACAAATCATTTACATTTGAATGTTGTATACGTTACCTCTTAAATTCCAAAACAAGGAGTCAAAGTAAGTAAATCATCATTGACTCAATTAAAAGGTTGTTTCGATAAAATAATAACAATATGTCATAATCAGAATATCTGGCAAGATCTGGAAAGGAATCAATTAACCGAGTCTACTATGTTCTTTCTCGTGTGTGTTCCTTGCTTCGACATGATCTTCTGGTATATTTTAGAAATAATACAGTATAATTTTGAATGGACACACTTAAATTTGTTATGCTTCCGCAGATGCTTCCTATTTCCTTCAGTGGATGATATAACCCGTCCAAAAATTGTCTACTCTTAGAGGAATCACTTTTCTCCTACAGTAGCCAATTCTTTCCTTTTAGAGTTTACTCCCATTAAAAAGAAGGGCTAAAGTAAAATTTGCAGAATGATTTCACGTAATAGTCTATCCAAGCACCTTAAACTCTTGGACTGATTATTTTGATTAAGAAAGAAAGATTCCCTGGAAACAAGGAATGGGTAACAAAAAATAGAATAAAATAAAGAAAACAAAACAACAACCTCGGTTTAACTCAGTTTATGCCCAGGAAAGTACTGTTGCAACACTTCCAATGCAACCTAGCACTAGCTTCACCTAAATTCCCCTTTTTCCAATCGACTCAGAATGAGTCCTGGTGATCCCAAATGACCAGATAATACTTAATTTCCATTTAAATGAAGTACAACAAAGTGTTTCACGGTAGCCACAATTTACCCTAAGTGCAGTGGAGTAAAATAACTTTTAACCTGTTATATACGTTACTTTGGTTTAAATATATGCTGCAGAGCCAAGATAGTTTAACTACGGGTTTACATATTGCTTTTATAGAAAACGGTCAAAACAGATAAACAATGTAAAAGGGCTCCGATCAGGAATTGATTCGATCAACTAATGCCACGATTCTCCCACAACGCCAAACTGAAAATAGTAACATGAAGTAATAAGACATGTACTCAAACGAAACTAACGGGTGGTCACATAAACATCCAGTTCATTCATGCAGATGACCACAAAGCTAGCCTTAATCAAACATACCATGGAACACAAATTGTCAACTATCACCGATTTTCTATTTGTTTCTTTATACATCAGACTGATGGCCAATAAACAGACAAACAAATCAATGTTTTGAAGGCTACTGGTAAGTGGACAACACAAACTAATACATCAATAGACCAAAACAGATGCACCGCCGTGGAAATGTCACTGATAAATTACATTGGCTGGGTTTCAATCAGTTGAATGTGCCGTTTTGAAAATATTTTAACTTAAATTAATAAGGCTTATGCACAGTTGGCGGTAGCAACAGTTAATCTCATAGATGTTTTCAAATAACGGTTACAAACGTTACCTTTCTGAATTCAAAACTGTATGTTATGATCAGTTATTTTGCTATAGTGGATATTTTAAATGTGTTTCAGATATAAACCAAAAAATAATAGTGTTCCATGTACAGGTTAATTCACGAAGGTTTATTTCTAATTGTAGGACATCTCACCTTGGCATGTCATGTAAATAACACTCGTCTGTTTGCTGCCCGGGTAGCCAATTTCACCACGCAAAAATTTCATTCAACGATAACTAGAACACATAGTTATCACAATTTGGCTGTTTTAAAGTCAGAATTTCAAAAGAGTGTTGTTTTTTTCTGGCCCAAACGAGAGACACTTTATGCAAACATTCATAATTTGTTAAGTGTGTTACTTTGGTTAAAAAATGTGTTGTAAGGTCAAAAATATGTTTTAAACATTTGCTTTATATCATGTTTAACACGATCTTATTACAACAGATCCAATTCATCTGTGTTAAATAGTTTTAATAGCTTAGTAGCCATCTTTTGTACGAATAATTGTGTGAAAATGACTTTTCAGCCTCCATTAGGGAATAGATGTTACCACGTTCTACAGTATATGGTTGACAAAGTATAGAAGCTAGAGGTCTCAAATTTGTTTTATTAGAACTGTATTAAAATATGCTAGTTAGTTAATAAGAAAAATTGAACAGTTTGGGCTATTTTGTCACAGAGTTTCTGTAAAATGCAACAATTTAAGTTAGTATTTTAAATTTTCAAGGGGTACACAATATATTGTCACGAAAATAACAGCATAAAAGTTCGAAATTGTTTCCGAAGTAGCTTAACTTATAGAAAATGAATCATTCCTTCAAAAAATATGGACATTTGACACATTTATAATGTTTAAACATACTTCCTGTTGACTTCAATAAATATTTTTGATATTCAAAATTTAATGGGGTAACGTAAATAACTGGCCACTACAGAGTTATGCAAGGTTTGCCAAGGTGGCAAACGCTGAATTTGCAAACTACAGACCCAGGCGATCATTTTGATATATAAAAACAAATGTTACACTCCGTAGGCCACTATCATCCTTTTCTAGGCCACTTACGCAGTCATATTTGCTCCACTATATAGCAATGTGGCGGCTTTGAATAACTCAAAGGAAATTAACACTGAAATCCTCAATACTCCGTAAAACGTTGATACACGTTTGGATGGAGTGACGGTTTCTATGCAGTCCCTTGAATGTTCAATCTCTTGTCTGCAGGCAGGTATTGATAAGGTATCAGGTGACTGTAAAAGCATGAAAGAGGAATTCCATATGCTTAATTTAAAGAATAAGCATTTAGAAGAAACAGTATCTAAAGTGCATAGAGATGTTACGAGAACTAAAGAAAGTATCGTTGAGATAGAAAACACATTGACAGTGCTGTCAGAGGGTAGCGAGTTTGCAAAGCCGAGTAAACCAGGAAAACAAAAAGTCCTGAAGAATGTATCGCAGTTACAGATTCAAATATATATACAAACTTACTTGTGGAAGACGACCCAGAAATAACTTTCAGAAAAGTTGAAACAGCTGCAATATTCACACAAACACCAGATGAAACATCAAATATGGATACAACAGAGAAATCAGCAGTTGCTGTACTAAGGACACAAATACAAGATGTAGCATCAAGTCACGATACGATGGAGAAGTCAATAGATGTGACAGCAAGTGAGCAAACGCAAGACGTTATATTTATGAAAGATACAACGGAGAAGTCAACGTGCACGAGTTTCAGACCATTATCTCAAACGAAACCTACCAGAGCAATAGTGAAACTTGCATATAATTCGAGAAGACAGAAAGTGTATTTATTGGTGATTCAATAGCTGGTCAGGTTAATCCGGCTATGCTCGGAAAATCTACAAGGACATACGTTCACAGACTACGAGCACCAAAGATAGAGGACCTTCATATGTGGACAGATCAAGTGAAAGATGCTAAAGTAATAATTGTACACACAGGAATCAACAACCTTAGACAAAAAGGGGTGACAGACAGCAGTGTGACAGATCTTGTTAAAGCTGTGGCTGCTTTAAAGAAAGAAGCCCCAGCAAGCAAAATAGTTATTTCCAAAGCTATACCAATTGGAAATCACGAAGTAAACATTGATCGTAATCTTTTCAATGCTGAGAGTGAGAAGAAACTATCTGAAATCCATAAATCAGAGTTTTCATTCATCGACCATGGAAATCATGCTGAACAAGGGATACCTATTAAGGATTACTACAATCGGGATATGGTACATTTATCAAACCAAGGAGTAGAAGTTTTTGTTAGAAATCTAGAGAAGGAGATAAATGATATCTTCAAGAATACTGAAAAAGTAGATTTAACGAGGGCGACAAATGGCTCCAATGTTACTCTTACCAATGATGCTAGTATCAAGAAGCAGACAGATCACCGAAGGGATTCGTATGACGAACAGGATATGAGTTACGGATCCAGCAGACCACCAAATGGGAAGGACAACTATTATCATAGGACTGACAGCTATACCAATGGGCAATATAATAGACGACACTATCAAAGCGAAGGATTGGCTATGCGATACAAAAACAGAGAAAGGAATGCGAATCTAGAGACTTATTCGAGAAATTGTGCCAGTTATGGTCAATCATATAGAAATGGGTATGCTAGAAGGGACCGATATAAGAACAGAAGTAGTTATAACAAAGACAGACAAAATTGTGCATATAATTCAGTGAGAAATTTTAATGATAGAGAGTGTTCTGGTGAAAGGTACAATGAACACGAGCAAAATGTAAGAAATAGACGTTTTGAAGATGAAAATGACGATGATTACTATTATTATAGAACAAGAACTGATAGATATTACTAAGGCATATCAGAGCTCATAGAGATGCATAATACTGTAATGGTCATATACAGCAATGGCGGTTCTAAGTTTTAATAGTACTTTGATTACTATTGTTTTGGTAATACTGTTACAGTATTACATTATTCAAATATAGGTGCATTTTTCATTAAGTTATATGATGTTTGATTCTGTGCTGAATTTTCATTCATTTGACTCTGATCTAGATTTGTTAAGTTACTAGATGGCTGAACTATGGTAAATGATGATAATAGAGGTAAATTCTTGACAATAAGCTGTTGGAACATAAATGGGTTGGAGTATAGGACTAATGGCGCTAAAGTAACAAGTTACATGACCAACAAGTAATCAGCTATTTAAATAAGTCAGATTTTATAGGTTTAGTAGAAACTCATGCAGATCCTGCAACTGATATATCTATACAAGCATACTATGTTTTTCGTAAAGATAGACCTAAAAATAAGAAAGCTTGGAAGTCCTCCGGTGGCATAGCTGTTTTAGTAAAAGAGTCTTTGAAAAATGCATGTAAATTTGACCCTATGTCGAACAGTGACGTTATTTGGATTCGTGTTCACAAACAAGTGACAAACCTTAATTGCGATATATTTTCTAGCATTTGTTTATTTAACACCGTCTAATTCCAGTTATGGCAACGTCCATGGTAAAGATATTTTACAAAAGCTTGAAAAACAAATTGATTATTTCTCATGTAAGGGTAAAATAATTGTTTGTGGGGACTTAAATGCAAGAGTGCTGTCTTGGGATGCCGACCAGTCTCCAGCAGACTGATTTCAATTCGTCTGAGAGCAGCCCCTTTCAACATCACCATCATACAGGTTTATGCACCAACATCTGGACATGACGACAATGAGGTAGAACACTTCTACCAGCAACTCCAGGAAATCATAGACCAAACACCCAAGAAGGACATTCTGGTTGTACAAGGGGATTAGAATGCTAAGGTTGGTAGGGACGCACAGGCAGACTGGGAAAACGTTTGTGGACCCTACTGCAATGACGAGACAAACGAGAGAGGTCTCAGACTTCTAGAGTTTGCAACCTGTAACAGCCTAATACTGACAAACACCCTTGGCCCTCACAAACCATCAAGAAGATGGACATGGCACAGCCCAGATGGGAAACACCACAATCAGATTGATTACATCTTGGTGAGGAAGCGCTTCCGATCAGGAGTCAACATCCATAGGACAAGGAGTTTTCCTGGAGCAGACATAGGAAGTGACCATGACCTGGTCATGATGACCTTCCGAGTTCGTCTGAAGAAGGCTTGAAAGCCAACCCAGCCAAGACTGAAGTTTGATCTTGAGAAGCTAAGGGACCCAGAGGTGGCATGCACTTTTCAAGCAACAATAGGTGGAAAATTTGCACCACTCATTGGTCTGAGGGATGATGACATGGACATAGATACCATGATTACCACCTACAATACAGTAGTGACTGATGTAGCCAGTGAGATACTTGGGAAGGAACGTCGCAGGAAAAAGCCATGGGTCACTAGAGATGTTCTCGACCTCTGTGATGAGAGGAGAAATTTGAAGAAGAAGAGGTATGAAGCAGGAGGAGCAGAAGAATACAGGGAAGCAAACAAGAGGATTCAGAAGGCAGTGAAGAAAGCGAAGGAGGACTGGATAGCTAGTCAGTGCGAGGAGATCGAAACTTGCCTGAACAAAAACAACAGCAAGAAAGCATACCAGCTGGTGAAGGATCTAACTTCAGATAAACAGGGTAGATCCACAACTATCCAGGACAAGTCTGGGAAATGCCTTACAGAAGAACAAGAGATTCTCAGCAGATGGACAGAATATTGCTCAGAATTATACAACCATGAGACTGATGGTGACAATGCAGTTCTGGACTGCAGTCAGCCCCCAGAAGAAGATCAACAACAGATCCTTCGTGAGGAGGTTGAGATTGCAGTAGCAGCACTGAAGAAGGGAAAATCTGCCGGAGTTGATAATATACCAGCAGAACTTGTTAAGGCTGGAGGGGAGACCATGATTGATGTTTTAACGATATCTGTAACAGGATCTGGAGAACAGGAGAATGCCCTACCCCGTGGACTCAGTCGCTGATTATTACGCTCCCAAAAAAGGGCAACCTACAGTGCTGCCAGAACTACAGAACCATCAGCCTCGTCAGTCATTCCAGCAAAGTCATGCTGAAAGTCATCTTGAATAGGCTTAAGCCACAAGCCGAAGAGATAATCGCTGAGGAACAGGCTGGGTTCCGAGCAGGAAGGAGCACCACAGAACAGATCTTGAACCTTAGAATCCTGTGTGAAAAGTATCTCCAACATCAGCAGAATCTGTACCATGTATTCATTGATTTCAAAAAAGCCTTTGACAGGGTATGGCATGCAGCCTTATGGGCCACAATGAGGAAGTACAATATCAATGCAAACCTAGTTCGCACCATTGAGCAGCTATACGACAAGGCTACAAGTGCAGTCCTGATAAATGGCAGCACAGGAGAATGGTTCAGAACAACAGTTGGAGTAAGACAAGGATGTCTTCTGTCACCTACACTCTTCAACATTTTTCTCGAACGGATCATGTCTGATGCTCTGGAAGAACATGGCGGAAAGGTTAGCATAGGCGGCAGAGATATTACCAACCTGCGGTTTGCCGATGACATAGACGCTCTAGCGGAGGAAGAGCAGGAACTAGAAGCTCTAGTTGAAAGTCTCGACCAAACCTGCACAAGGTATAAGATGGTGGTGCCCCAACGACCTAGTAAGGTTATGGGATAGAATAGAATAGAATAGAATAGAAATGCAAGAGTAGGCAACAATATTGATTTCTTAGAAAAAGAAGATGAACCGCATTTACCAATACCACATGAAGATACATATGAGTTTATACTTCCACGGGTTTCATGTGACAGCAAAACAGTCAATCAGCACGGTAAATGGTTGGTAGATATATGCATAGATAATCAAATGTGCATACTGAATGGTCACACGTTAGGAGATCTAACTGGTAAGTTTACTTGTCACACTGTAAGGGGAAGTAGTGTTGTTGATTACTTTATTTGTAGCAGGTCATTATCTAATATTGTTTTTAGCATGAATGTACATGATATCAGCCTTTTTTCTGACCATTGCCTTTTGTCATTGAAACTTAAAGATTGTAGTGATGCTGTTACAGATAATTGTATGTATAACAGTGAGCCGGAATCGAAACAAAGTCATCTACCTGACAAATTTTTATGGCCAGAAGATGCAAAGATTCGATTCCAAGATGCATTTAGTGCAGTTGAAATTAAACATAAACTTACAAAAATAGACAGGCAACTTGACAAAGATTATATAGATATCCAATCTTTGATAGATAAGTTAACTGATACAATAGTATTGGCTGGAAATAAATATTTAGTCAGAAAGACTTTTAAACCTAATAGAAAAAACTTGAGTAGAGCGAATAAGAAATGGTATGATATAGATTGCAAAACCATGTTAAGAGATTTAAAATCAGCAAAAATGCTTTTAATAGAAATATCTATAACAGCACATTGCGCTTGCAATATTACAAAAAATTTAGAGAGTATTAAAGGAGAAAATATAGAGAAACATTAATAAACATACTAAATACAACGATGGAAAGTGATCCTCAAGCAGCATGGAAAATTATCAATGAATTAAAAAATGAACCTTTACCTACTGATAAGGCTGAAAAAATAAGTCGCACACAGTGGTATGTATACACATTTTCGTGATTTGCTAAGGAATAATAACCAAAATATTGATACAAATAGACAGCAAGAAATAAGAAATGAACTAAGTAACTTTGAAGCATCTAAACAGTTAGGGAACTTAGATTATGAAATAACTGAGAAAGAAACATTTGATGCATGCAAAAAGTTAATAACAAGGCTAGTGCTTATGACATGATAAAAATGAAATGATTAAATCTGCACTTCCTTTTATAATCGGTACAGTTGTAAAGGTTTTTAATGTTCTGTTAAAAACGGGCAAGTTTCCAGTATCATGGACGGAAGGTATAATAGTTCCGGTTCATAAACAAGGTAGTCACACCGATCCAAATAATTATCGAGGAATAACTTTAAATAGCTGTCTAGGAAAATTATTTTGTCATATATTAAGAGAGACAGTTTCTAATCATTTAGAGAATATATCTTTGCTTAAAAGAGAACAAGCCGGTTTCCGTAAAAACTACCGAACATCAGACCAGGTTTTCATTCTAAAAACAATAATTGATAAATATCTTCACAAAAATGTCAAAGAAAACAAGTTAAATGCATGTTTTATTGACTTTAAAAAAGCTTTTGATACAGTTTGGCATGAGGGTTTGTTGTTAAAATTGCAGAGGGCTGGGATAAATGAAAAAATTTACGAATTTATAAGATCAATGTATCAAGAATCTATCTCTCGAATAAAATGTAAAAAATTATTGTCAGAAGCTATTACTTTATCACAAGGGGTACACCAGGGTAATGTGTTAAGTCCTGTCTTGTTCAATATCTTTATAAATGATATCGATAATGACATGTCTATGGCTGACGCACCTGTTTTATATGATTCTAAAGTTAACCATTTGCTATATGCTGATGATCTGGTCTTATTATCAACTTCAGAAATAGGTTTGCAAAGAAATATAGATAAAATCATGGAGTATTGTAAAAACTGGGGACTGAGAATAAATACAAATAAATCAAAAGTCATTACCTTTTCTAAAACAGGTCGGCTATCAAGGGATAAATTTAGATTTGTTGCTGGAGAAGATGAATTGGAACATGTAAATCCTTATAAATACCTCGGAGTAACCTTTTCTAGCACGGGAAAGTTTTCAGTTGCAGAGAAGCACCTTAGTTTAAAAGCCAGTAGGGCTTTATTTTCAGTTAAGCAAGGAATTTTCGACAGAAATGTTCAGCCGTCCACTGTATTGCAAATATTTGATGCCCTTATCAGACCAGTAGCATTATATGGTAGTGAAATTTGGTCAGCATATAAACCATGTTATAAGAATAAGACAGTAGATGAGATGTTTGAAATGTCTTTAAAATGTCACAGTGAATTTGATAAAGTACATATTAGATTCTGCAAACATCTTCTTGGAGTTCATTCTAAGGCAAGTAATTTGGCTGTATTTATTGAGCTTGGTCGATTTCCATTAATCATAACAATTTTAACAAGCTGTGTTAATTTTTGGTTACATATTATTCAGTCGAATAGTGATTCTCTGATATCAAAAGCATAATTTGAACAGATGAACAACGGTTTAAATGATAAAAGTCTGTGGGCCCAGTTTATTAAAAATTTATTGTGTGACTTAGGGTTTTCTCATGTTTGGAATAACCATTATACTTTTAACTCTTCAGCTCTTCTTAGCTCAATAAAGTCTAAACTTAAAGAAAGATACATTTCATTTTGGAACAAACGTATGGCATCTGAGGACGGGATGAAAAAACTTCAATCTTATAAGTTATTTAAACGGGGATTTAAGCTTGAATCTTATCTTGAAACTTTACATGATAGAAAATATAGGCAAAGCCTTGCTGCTTTCAGAATAAGTGCCCACAGACTCAGGATAGAACGTGGTAGGTATTATGGGGAAAAGGCTGAAGAAAGGCTGTGTGATACTTGTAAAGTTATTGAAAATGAAATACATTTTCTTAGTGAGTGTAAAAAATATGACACTCTTCGATTAAAATTGTATGACAGTATTAAATGCACTAATTTTGTTGCAAGTGCTGATTCTAAGGAAACGTTTTTACGCTTAATGACAAGTGATGATTACAGAATTATAAAAGCTGTTTGCATATTTATCCATGATTGCCACATAACTTTATAATGTTAAACTAGTCTTTAGCTCCAAACCATTTATCTTCTTCTTTTTTTTTAATGCATATGGTAAGAATGTATGTGAGTGTTTGTGTGTATGTTTAAATTTGTATTTGTTTCTTGTATATTGTTACATGTATGTTATTTGCCCTTAACCCGGTATATACAGTGGACTCGACAGTATCGGATCAAGTTCAATAAAACTCCTGTTTTGTTGTATGTGAATGCTAAAAGTATGTATGTTAATACACATAACAATTGCAAAATATCCCTTCTATCTATCCATGTCAAAATATTTACTAAATCTATTCCTGTAAGGGCAGATAACCTATCGAGACTTACAGCAGGGTCTTACGACAGTAACGAATCAGGTGCGACAGTATCGGATCATATGATGTTATTTTATAGGAGAGTTCCTCCGAGGTATTCTGCCAACCTTCTTGGCTTAAATAATTTTGCTACATAAACAGTAGGTCCTATTAAGCTCTCAGAGAAAACATTTACGGCCTTTCAACGATATTTTTCATGTGGTCCTTCACCAGCAACTGTTATGTCTGTTAAATAAAAGTTGAATGTATACAAAAGTACAAGCATGCCAAAAATTCTTAACTAAAAAATTCCCTGCGCCCCATAGCACGGAACTACTCAAACAGTAAAGAAAGTAATCTGCCTTTGCAAAGTGTAGACCCTGATAAGAGCGTAGTGTCTGATCAGGATTAACAAATTTACGGTGATTTTCCGCCTTAACGATATTTCAATGAAATCATTGCATAATCATTACTTGGTCATTTAACGGCATTAATGTGAGCCTACAATGTGTATAGATGCCCGTCCAATGAACGCCAGTCATTATTGGGTTCACACACATGCGAGCTGATCTCGAATGTTTCTTCAGAATGTTTAGCAGAAGCTTAGTTGTGCTATGCAAAACCTTCATTATCATACGCTAGCGTATGTTGCGTGGGATGGGGGATATTTTACAAAAAAAAGATGTTGTCTTAGTTTTATACTGATCTTATTTGAAAGAAGACACAGCAGCCACTCAGGTAGTCGATTTATGACTTGTTTTCAGCATCAAACCATACATCCAACATACAGTTTTCCAGCTGAGGCCTATATTTCAGTTCAAATTATATAATGATCCGTTACTGTCGAACATAGGTGCCCCACTTTTCAAGTGTTTAGTTTCATCAAATACTGGGGTGTCACAAAAATAATGACTGCCTGCAATTTTAGGGATTCCAGGACACATTACAAAGCAAAATTCGTTTCAATCGCCTCATGATAAAACAGTTAAAATAACAGAAATCTCTTTTTGGGGTACCGAGCAACAGGCAAAATGCAAGCACCGCTGAAGAGGGGCCAAGCTTTTCAACAACTGTGATTGGTTTCACAGTCGCAGATTTCGATCGAAATTTTCACCCTGCACTTTGCCTCGTATTCTTTCTTTCTCTCGGTACTGCTCTCGGTCAGTAACTGACCATGATGGCAGGCGCGGGGTGTGGCGCATAAGTTTCCAAAAAAAAATAAAAAAAAATAGTATTTTCCTATGACAAGGCCACACAGAGTTAAAACTATTTACAAGAAGTCCTCAGGGATAGGCATTACATGCTCTATCCCTGCCCAACCCGAGGTTTACACTATTTTGGACTTAAACTCCTCAACTGTCTCCGCAGAGACAGCTTCAGTTATAAGCCCATTCCAAGCTGCAATTGACCTGGAGAAGAAGGAATGTTTCAAACCGTCAGAATAAGCAACTGGACGGTGATACTGAAAGGGGTGGGATCTTGTTCTCATCTTCCCTCTACCGGACTCAGACAGATTCAAAATGGCGAGAAACCGTGTATGGGCCTATTCGGCCTGTCCGTAGAAACGTAACACCTCTCACTGATTAATCTTCAACCAAGACCGAATAAAACACATTTTATTCATATTTTATTGTCAGATACAATAATGTCAACTCTCACCTCTATGCTCTAGCAAATCGTAAACACAAGCTTATGACGTGATTTTGAATCGATTAGAAGTTTGTATAATCATGGCTTAAGGGACGAGTCATTTATTGTCAGCTGGGGGGGCGGGTACATTTAGGGGGGGGGGGGTCGGATTTTTTTTTGCTGATGTGCTGGGAGGGGGGGGGGTCGGAAATAAAAAAGCCTTGAAGCAGGGGGGGTCATATATTTTATTATGCATATTGGGGGGGGGGGGGGTCAGAATTCTTCCGTCAGTCTTCATTTTTGAAAATGTCTCAGCTTCTGGGGGCGAAGCCCCCCAGCCCCCCATTACTCCTAAAATTTCAGACTCTTTTCTTTCGAACACACAAATTAAAACTTAAAAGACTTTATGGCAGTGACACAAAAAACAGATTGGGCAGCTTCATATCCCAAAACAAAACTTTTCATTGATTTGCTAGAACAGTATGAAAGTGTCTATAAAATCATGTCAAGTAGATGATTTTGTCCTCAATTAAATTTAATGCCTGCATTTGTGATATCAGCTCTCCATGTGCCTTTTCATCAGCAAAAACACTGTGGCTTTTGGGGGCACAGCCCCCCAGACCACCACCAGCCAGAGGAAGAAAAAGTGCAAGAAATGCAGACAAAGTTTAAACAGACCATGATTACTTGTAATTAACCTGTTAGAATAAGAAAATGTTCTTTGTGTTTCATACAGCTAGGTTTTTGATTGAGATCAGTCTGACATAAAATAGGTAATATGGTATGTGTGTGTGAAGGGTAGCTGGCACTGGGGATATTGGTCATAAAATTTTTTGTCACCTATCTGGGGGGGGGGGGGGGGGGGGGGGGGGGGTCAGTAAAATAATTCTGGTGAGACTGGGGGAGGGGGGGGTCAGAAATCTTTTGGCGAACCATACGAAAATGTGCCCGGCCCCCCACAACTTTATCAATTTCCTGTTAGTTTTCCTGAACTGGGAGACTCTTCAAAAATTATTTGCTCTCAAACGAGCAAATGCTTTCTTTAAAGAGTTTACTCCATTGGAAAGGTAGGCATAAATCAAAAATATTATTGCCGAGATGCTTCCCCTGAAAGTGTACCCGGTTGCCCTAGGCCCACACATTTATATGTACACTCTCAATTTCTTTTCAGTTCCTTCCAATGCTTAACACGTTCATTCTTCATTTGTATGCCGACTAAAATTGTAACATTGTCCGGTTGACTAGCAGGCCCGGGTATCTTGTAGGTCACCAGAAGATTTGATATTTTTGCATTTACGAACTGTCCCGAAGGCACATGTAATGGGCAATCCAATATACACTTTATACTCAACTCTGGGCTTAATCATTATTCTTCATACTCTGCGTCCTGAAATTAAATAATTGGGCAGTCGATTTCCGAATCGAATAGGACAACAGTCGAAATACATTCATTATAGGTAGGCAATGATAGGAATTGAGCTAACGGCCTTCAGATTCTCATCTGAACACTCTTAAGCTACCAAATGTGGTGACGTGCGGGAAGGTTTTCACTTTTTCCCTTACTGTAGTATTTTCTGAGGGTCAGTAAGTACACGGGTGATCTGCAACAAGCAAAGACTAAGATAGCTTGCACCACAAATGTTATAAAAGTTAACATGAACAGCTTGCATGTGTGCATTCTATTATGGATCTTGGCTGGTAGCTTTTTTGTTCATGCACATTTTGCTAAATGAAGGCAATGATGGGTTGCTTGAATAAGTATACAAAGTTCATGCGTATTTCTACAGTTTCTCACACGCCCGCTATTTTCAACTTTCAAGCAGATTGTTTAAGTATACTGTCAATGGTCTTTACGCTTATTCGGGATGTGGAATTTGCCAAAGTGGAGCGATTCGTATACAGTTTAGTTCATGTACAGTACTTTGCTTCCACGGAATAAATGGCTGTTTTGTGCCACGTGCCAAACGTTGGATGGCACGTAGCAAGCCTCCAAATTTTCCCCACACCTCCCACATCCGCACACCCCGACACATTTTCATGCTCACCATCGAACACACGAAATGCTCTTCGTAACTTAATTCAGAACGGAAAGAGTTTGCTTGCAAGCCAATCAGGGTTTTGCTATTCGCTTACATATACAGTTTTGTATCTTGAAGCAGTCTTGTTAGACTAAGCAGATGTTGCTGTTATCATATCCGACAAGATTCCTCTTTCCCTGTTGCGGCTCAGCTGTTGGTAAGATTCAAATAATTGTAATAAATCTCAGTATGTGTAACAACATTGAAGCCAAATCGGGCAGAGAGATGGAGAGAGAGAGAATACGCTGTCACAGCAACGACTGCTCAAGTCATGTTTAGGACCTATACACTTAACAAAATTTCTAATTGGTCAATTTTCTACTTTGCAGAAATATAAATTTTAAACAATATATTTGAATATTATTGTAATCAAAGTATTGGACTGTCATCTACCTACTAAAAGAGAATGTTGTCATTTAAACTTTTTTGTATTGTCAGAGTTATGACTCCTTCCTTGTAAACCATACAATGTTTCGAAAACGCATTAAAACTGCATCAAACTATCACAAGAGCAAAACATTTCAGAAGTAAAGAAAGTTTTCTATCATAAAAACACAAAATCAGTATTCTCTTATCATGATTTTTTACCTGTACTAATTTTGATTTTGCTGTATTCAAATTACCCTCCTTTTAACGATCGTGTAAATCTGAACTGGTGCCTTAAATTGTAGCGAGCCTTGTTGCAAATGCATCAGCGATTGTGCTGTTTGTAAAACACAAGAAAATTTTTGTTTTGATTATTCCATTTTCGAAGTCAGAATTATCTAAATTTGCATAAGGCTTAATTCTATGGAAAACGTGACCAATTAGAAATTTTGTTCAGTGTCCATCACTCCAGGCATCAGTCAAGATGAATTCCCCCACTTCCCTGGCCCCCACCCTCCCCTACCCTCGTCACCAACCACCTCCTTCCGTCCCCACCTGGCTTGTTTCTTTCTAAGTTACTTGAGCCGTGACGCGAGAAAACCAACAATGTAGTTGTGCGCCTAACGCAGACTAAGATAATCCTGGGCATCCGCCCAGTCTGATTAGAGTCTTCGCTGTCTGCAGGTAGCTTAGACCCTTAGCTACCCTTCAAGCGCTTAGGGAAGACTCTGTGCAGACTAGGCGGATGCCGAGGCTGATCTGAGTCTGCACTGGGCGCACAACCACTTTGTTGATTTTCTCGTGTCGCGGCTCATATGTTCTCTGTAATTGTTGAGCAAATTACAAAATCAGTATTTTTCGAAAACTAGACAAACAAAACGACAAGAAAGAAACTCTTTACTTCGTACTGCTGATGCATTTCAGGTTCGACATAATCTGTTTACATTGGATGTCGAATGATTCTTCAGAATGTTTAGCGGAGGCTTAGATGTGCTACGCATAACCGTCATTATCAGACGGTAGTGTGTGGAGCGTGGATGGGGGATATTTTACCGAAAGGATATTGTATTATTTTTTATACCGATCTTTTTTGAAAGAAGACACGGCAGTCATTCAGGTAGTTGATTTATGACTTACTTTCAGCATCAGGCCTGCATTTGACACAAAGTTTTCCAGCTAATGCCTGTAGTTCAGTTCAACTTATATAATGATCCGTTACTGTCGCACATTGGTGCTAATTTTTCAAGTCTCTAACTTCATCAAATACTGGGATGTCACGAAAATAATGACTGTCTGCAACTGGAGGGATGCCAGTACACATAACAAAGCAGAATCGGTTTCAATCGCCTAATTATAAAATTGTGTAAACAACCGAAATTCGTTTTGGGAGAAACGAGCAAGAGACAAAATGCAAGCGCCGCTGAAGAGGGATCAAGCTTTTCATCAACTCTGATTTGTTTCACAGCAGAACATTTCGATTGAATTTTTCACCCTGCACTTTGTCAGTGGTTTAACTCGATGACTGTAATATAATGGTAAAAAATGTTTGCTTCATTTGTGAGGAAAATGTGTGATAACATAAGCGTGATCCGATACTGTCGATGATCCGATACTGTCGAGTCCACTGTACTGGTTAACCGCTTAGGAGATCTAAGCCTGCCCAGGAATAGTGTGGTTAGGTTAATTGACCGTCCCGACATGACCATAGTTGTTTACCGTGGACGTAAAGCAACAAATCAATCAATCAATGGCAAGCATTCGATCAGCTTTTCTAATGTAAAAATTACAAGTCTGAAAACAGAATAGTCATTGTGTTTGCTTCAAGTTTTCCATTTGGGACAATTAATTATTACAGGTGTCCCGATACCTAAGTACATTATGGTAGTTATTCCATTTCAGATAACTATATAGAATGCCTCTGACAATAAGTAAGATGAGGACAGATGAAGCAAGGAAAATCAAGAAAAACCTCGTAGCTCTGAAGAAGGATATGGACGCCAAAGACCTCATTGACTTTTTCATACAGGAAGAAATATTTGATTTAGAAGATGATGACTTTATCAAGGGGTTTAATCCTAACACTACTGCTACTAGAAATGAGGCTTTCTTTAAGCTATTGAATAACAGTGGTCCAAAGGCATATGGAGTATTCCTGAAAGCCCTAGAAAAGAACGGACAGCCTCACTTAGCAAAGTTGATTGAAGAGACAGTACTTGGTGGTGGTGAAGGAGACTTAGGAGGTAAGGAAGACATTGATGTGCTAAAGTATTGGGACACCTAAAATAATTAATTTTCCATTTGTTCCAAATGGAAAATTATTTATTTTTGGTGTCCCAAAATGTAGGCACATCACAGTAATAAGAGTTAGAACCTGCAAACAGAGGAGTGTTGTTAGCTCAGTAGGAATAGGGCTGGCCTGCTATATATTAATAAGCTACCAGTCATGGGTTTGATTCCTGCTGGAGGCAGAAGTCAGGTTCCATTGCATACCCCCTTAAATTATCAACCTCCCATCATCCGCATATGACTGAAATACTGTTGAAAAGGATGTAAAATCACATCCATTTAATGCAAAAAGGGTTCTGAAGGTGTAAGGGTACTTCATGTTTTTTTTTGCCATTTTGTAACTTTCATGACTTCTTGTTTGCATCCCTGGGCATCACAGCCCTTGCTAAATGGCATCTACCCTTTAAGGCTTTACGAGCAAATAAAGGTTGGCCCCAAAATAGGACAAGAGTTGCATTCTCTGAAAGTGTACCAATTCTTTTCAATGAATATCCTAAAGTACTTAAGTATTGGGACACCTAAACCATTTATTTTCCATTTGTCCCAAATGGAAATTAATATTTAGGTGTCCCAATATTTAAGCACATTAGAGTATGCAACTAGCAAAGGCTCAGACAAGCCTGCCCATTTATGCAGTCTGGTCAACACACACCAATTATGAACCCTCAATTGCAAAATGAAAGCTTTAGCTAAATTGCATAGAGGCTCATAGACTTTCTGAATACCAGCTACCAGCTCTGTTATAAGAGTTTTTTTTTTTTTTCTCTCTTCCAAAACAAACCCAAAGATCTAAATCTGTCTGAAAACAAACTCAAAGATCTGTCTGAAAAGACAGATCTAGATCTTTGGATTGCTTTGGAAGAGAAAAACCCATTTATAGATGAATCACATAAGACTTTTTATCCCCTGACCAAAAGGTTTGGGGGATATAGCGATGAGCCTGGCGTCCGTCCGTCCGTCCGTAAACATTTTCTTGTCCGCTCTGTATCTTGAATACCCTTTGGAATATTTTCATGATACTTCACAGTTATGTAGAACAGGTCATGATGATGTGTCGGGTAAAAGAATGGTAACTCTTGCTATTGTACTTTTTGAATTATCTCCCCTTTGGTGATTTTTTGGCAGATTTGTGTCCGCTCTGTAACTTGAATACCCTTTTGAATATTTTCATGATATTTCACAGAAATGTTGAACAGGTCATGACAATGTGTCGCGAACAAGAATGACAACTCTTGCTTTCTTACTTTTTGAGTTATTTCCCCTTGATAGTTTTAGGTGTGATTTTTTGGCAGATTCGTGTCCGCTCTATAACTAGAATACCCTTTGGAATATTCTCATGATACTTCACAGATATGTAGAACAGGTCATGACGGTATGTCGCAAACAAGAATGACAACTCTTGCTTTCTTACTTTTTGAGTTATTTCCCCTTGATCATTTTAGGTATGATTTTGTGTCCGCTCTATAACTTGAATACCTTTCGGAATATTTTCATGATACTTCACAGATATGTAGAACAGGTCATGACGATGTGTCGCAAACAAGAAAGGCAACTCCTGCTTTCTTACTTTTTGAGTTATTTCCCCTTGATGGTTTTAGGTGTGATTTCGTGTCCGCTCTATAACTTGAATACCTTTTGGAATATTTTCATGATACTTCACAGATATGTAGAACAGGTCAAGATGATGTGTCGCGAACAAGAATGACAACTCTTGCTTTCTTACTATTGGAGTTATTTCCCTTTGATGATTTTAGGTGTCCGCTCCATAGCTTGAATACCTTTTGAAATATTTTCATGATACTTTACAGATATGCAGAACAGGTCATGACAATTTGTCTCATGCATGAATGATAACTCTTGCTTTTAGACTCAGTGAATTATTTCCCTTTGGTAGTTTGAGCTGCTGTTTGAGTCTCTGCTCCATAACTGTATAACCCGGGCCAGCTCCAGAATTTGAATAACCATGTACCTTTTAGAATATTGATGATCATGCTGTGATATCTTATCAGTGTTCCTAACTCTCTCTTACCCCTCCACATTCCCGTGCCCCCTACCCCTCCACATTCCCGTGCCCCCCCCCCCCTCCCCCCCCCCCCCCCCACTCCAAAAAAAAAAAAAAAAAAAAAATCCAGATTTGGATTCTTTGTCCAAATTCACTTACTAGAGAGCTCAAAATTAGGTTTGTAGGGCTTGTACTTTAGAACTTATTCACACATTTTGAAAGTTGAATGTATCGTATGCTATACATTTGTGTATATGGTGGCTGTTTGAGTTATTACCTCTTTTTAGCAGTCAAGCATACTGTTTTAGTCTGAGTGTTAGATAATCATGCATCTGTTAACAGTTAATGTCAATCAGAAGCATAAAAGAACTACAATATATTACTAATATGTGTTTTGAAGTGCACCCTTTTTACCAAGGCCCATGGGGGTCTTTGGTCGGGGGATTTGCCATCTCCTCTGATGGCTATTTTTTACATACAGTATTAATCCTATAAAACTC
Source organism: Ctena decussata (assembly GCA_963989385.1). NCBI lineage: Eukaryota > Metazoa > Mollusca > Bivalvia > Lucinida > Lucinidae > Ctena > Ctena decussata. Next base: position 38,453,592 of record OZ022507.1, on the reverse strand, counting down.
CCTGGGGATATTGCATTTTACGAAAGGGGGCTTTAATGTAGGGCATGCAGAGCCTTAATGTAGTAAATGGGCCACTGCCAAAATATCTCCAAAACACAGTATTAACTCTTTCGGCGCCATTGTCACCCAGATGCAACTGCTAGGCAGAGCGCCATTGTTGCTTTAATGCGAACGGCCAAGTCCCGTTAAATAGCTCCATTTTACAACCAGACTATGGCAAAGATTTTTCATGAAAAAATTAAATGTGGCTGTTTTTGATGAAATTTAGAGACTGTCAAGGGTTTTAACGACCAGAAAACCCAATCTTGTAAAATAAATTTGGCTCTGGATGCATAGAAATCATTGATGAAATATTTCATTATTCAAAGTATAGAAAGAAAGAAAATCAGAGAAATAAAGTAAAGAATAAGCAGAAGAAGGCTGGTTCTCAATACCACGATACAACACATCGTCATCAACTTGTATGCCAAATATGACCATACTAGCTTATATGGTTGTGGCGAAATCTTTGACGAAAAATTTGACTAAAAGGGGACGGATGGGAGGACAGATGGACGGAAGGATGGACAGAAGGATGGACTGACGGATGGATGGACAGATGTAAACCAGAATAATCAAGTTTTGAAGTGCTTCTTCTGAAACTTGCAACTAATGATCCCTAAGGGTAGTATGCACACCCATTTTCTCTCAGGATACAGCTCACTGCATATGAGCCGCAAACACAACAAAACAAATTGGCATATGCCCAGTCTGAGCAGTCTTCTCAGCTAAGGGTCTAAAATGGCTCCATGCAGACAGCAAAGACTCTGATCGTACTTGGCAGATTCCCAGGCTGATCTGAGTCTTTGCTGAGTGCACATACCACTTTGTTGGTTTTGTCATCTTGCAGCTCCTATGTATTTCCTATTGTTTGTTTTACTGCATGCTGACATATGGATTTTTTCCTTTATTACTTGCAGAAGAAGCCGGTTGGATTACAAGTATTTCTGAATCAGTAAGAACTCGGCGACTGGAAGACAGAGATCTTAGCAAACTGCCTCAGACTCTTGGCAGCGGCTGGGAACTGGTGATGTTTGACCTTGACCTGAAAAAAGTAGACGTGGAAAATGCTAAACAGGAGCAACAAAAACCAGATATGCAGATATTCAGCTGTTTGAATAAATGGAAAAATCAAAAAGTGAATGAAGCCACCTTAGAGAAGTTTGTAAATGCATGTAAGGATTCTCAGAAAACAACTGTGCTCTGGGCAAAACTGAAAAGTATAGCTCAAGAAATGAAATAAATCTGTTGGAGAAATTGACAGAACTGCTATGTGCCAAATGAATAGGATTGCAAGGGGTATAGACTGTTAAGGTTGTCTGTGTGTGTCTGTAGATCAGTCTGTCTGTCCATCTGAAGGTCAAGGTTAAGATTTCTGTAAGAGGCTCTCCTTTACACTGTATCTTGGTTACTGTGAAAAGCATGGGGTTCAGATTTCCTTTCCTTTTATACTACCAGGCCCAAGTATCATGCCCCAAGGTGGGGCTCAAGGTCAAATCTATAACATAAAACTGAGGTTTATGAGATTTTCTTGGAGCATTCCTCACCATTTTTTGTGGATGCTGCTGACTTGATTGCCTTTGGCTTTATGCTGTTCCTGTCCGCGATCATGTCCCTGGATTGGGTTAAAGGTAAACAAGAGCTGTCGCCTGACAGCATAGCTCGCCTGAATTGGTGCTTGCCCATCACATAGCCACTATGGTGGTGTGGACTGCTATGCATAAAACTTCAGGCAAGCATGTCCAAAATAAAAACACATTTATAAACAATAGCTATCTCAGAAATAAGTCTTAAAATAAAATTGAAATAAAAAAAGATGAAATAAAATTTCAAAGTCCATAAGCTTAAGGTAAAAAAATTGAGGGGGGGTTTGGGGGGGGGGGGGGGGGGGGGGGGTGCGGGGGGGATGCACCATGAACCATTATCTAATATCAGTCCAAGGTATTAGTATTAGTATCAACTGATCAACTGAGTCCATCATTGTGGCACTGTGAAATTATGTCTTCATAAATATAAAACTTTTACCAAAATCTTTAAGACAAAATTCTAAGTCGATGACCTTGACTTCAAGGTCATCCAGTGGGGTGAGTATAAGGTAAGGTGTTTTGTAAAAACTCAAAAAAGTGTCTAACATCAGTTCAAGTATAAACTAAATCTCTGCAAAGCATTATAAATCAGTATGCAATTACAAAACTTTAATAAAGATAAAAATTTCCTAAGTCCCTGACCTTGACATCAAGGTCACTGAGCGGGGTTGGGGTAGTACTCTGTAGCTCTAACTACAGCGCAAATATAAAAGGAATTCATCAATGGGTTCAGGAGAGATGTGTCTTTAAAAAACTTTAACCAAAACATCCAATCAATAAAAAGACAATTTTCTAAGTCCATGACCTTGACATCAAGGTCACTGAGGGGGGTGGGGGTAGTACCTTTGAAAACTTTAGACCAATATCTACCTTCAGTGCAAGTATCAAAGGAATCCATCCATGGGTTAAGGAGATATTGGGCTTTATAAAACTTTAACCAAAACATCCAGTCAAAAAAAACTCCCAATTTTCTAAGTCCATGACCTTGACATCAAGGTCACTGAGTGGGGTGGGGGTGGTACCCTGTTAAACTTTGGACCAATATCTAACTACAGTGCAAGTATCAAAAGAATCCATCCATGGGTTAAGGAGATATAGGTCTTTAAAAAACTTTAACCAAAACATCCAATTCGAACGCCTACGCCGTGGTGACAACAATAGCTCTTTCTGAACTTTCGTTCAGGCGAGCTAAAAACCAAAAGTGTTAATAAGTTATGGCTTTAAATAACATTCCTTTCTTTGCTTTTGACTATGCTTTTGAGGTAAGAGGATTGTTACTTAAACAGCATATGGCTGTAAGTGCAACTGCAGCAAAGCATCCATACAGACTCCAGAAGTTTTGATCTGTATTCATGGTCCACTGATTTTGCCTTATATCTCCCAGACTTTTAATGGATTTGCTTCCTACCTGTGACCTATATTTCATGATCCAATGAATCTGCCTTGCCTTCGAGACTGTTTCATGGATTTGCTTCATATTTTGAATAGTGGACCAGTTGGACATGAAAAATGACTTCTTACTGTTTGCCTGTCAGTGTGACCTAAATTTTATGGTACAGTGATTTGCCTTGTTTCTCCAATTTTCATCATACTTAGGAAAAAGGGTCAGTCTGAAACTGGGAATGACCCCACAACATTCATATTTTAGAGTATTACGATTTAAACAAACACAGTGACTGTTATATATTTATTTGGTACAAAATACAAACAGATGTTATGATGGTGAAATATGACTGAAGAAAGAGATGTTTTGGTCAAGTTGATACCATAACAACTTTTTGTACAGGGACATCTTAACCTTTACCATGCTCAATTAAAATATACTTAAGGACAAAAGTTCTGCACGGATGTTAAATTAACATCCGTGCAGAACTTTTGTCCTTAAGTATACATCAAATCAAATATTTTCTATTTTTCCCTACAGAGAGTGTGGCTAGACTCTTTTAATTTAAGTCAGCCTCAATGGGGACGATCTATATCAAAAGAATGTCAAGCCATAGTTTCTGAGGAGACAAGAAAAACATATGAATTGGTTCTCTGCTCTTTTGCCAACAGCATGCTGAAAGTTGACAAGCCTTGGAAACTCTATTTGCCTTGTCAGCAGATGTTATACAAACTTGTCTGGGTGGCAAAGAGTGCAGAACCTGATCAGAGTGGTCCTCTAGGAGAGTCTGGCCCAGAGGTTATAAAACAAGTACATTCTCAAACTCAAAATAAAGCACACTGATTGGATGCTCGGAAGAGGCCAATCAGTGTGCTTTATTTTGAGTTTGAGATTATTCTCAAGTTTTATAACCTCGAACCCTGATGTAGGTGTATACCATTTGCCTCTGATTCAGTTATGTCTGTCCCAGTATTAAAGAGTTTATATGGTAAAGTATGCATGTGGTAGGATAATCAAGACATTTATTTATGCATAAATAACATTCATATTGGATTTACAATTTTTAACTACTTCAGGTATATTCATAACAATCAAATATATTTCTTAACTTAATGTCCGTCTTGAAGACTGTCTTTCATACTTGCAGAGGAAGCAACTCTTCTATTTTTTGTCTCCCTTCTCAGTAGGATCAACTTTTAAAGAAAAGAATTTGCTCCTCTAGAACTGACAAATATGACCTCCATTTCCATTTTGCCTACTCAAGTTGAACTGTCATCTACAGTCCTTTCTTTCTTTCTTCCTTCTGATCCTGCATATCATCAACTTTTGACCATTATAGCAGATGTTCAGTGTATTCTCCATTTGAACTACGATATGACAAAACCAACAAAGTGGCATGTGCGCCCAGCGAAGACTCAGATCACCTTGGGTATCTGCCCAGTCTGACAAGAGTCCTTGCTGTTCACATAAAGCTAGCTTTGAGCCTTAGCTCCTCTTTAACACGGTGAAGACTCTGATCAGACCAGGCAGATGCCCAGGCTGATCTGAGTCTTCAGTGGGCACATATTCCACTTTGTTGGTTTTGTCCTGTCCCGGCTCCTTTTATTGGAGGTTTAGCAACTGACTAATACAACCTTTGTCAAAGACATAACGGTCACAATATGACATACTCACAAAACAACATCCAGATTGTAACTTTTCTCTAATAAAACAACAAACAATAGTATCCGATATGATACACACAAGTATGACTTGTATTTACAAGCTATTCTATTAGATCTCCAGACCTTTTCATAACAATTCCGAGAGATTTTTTGGTTTACTAACTTTTTGAAATAATGTAAGGATGGATTACGGTTAAAATATGTATGTTCTCTTTAGAAAGGTATTTTGTCTCTCCTCGATATAATAACTTGGCATGGGTGGATGTCCCAAAAACACAAAAAGTCAGGAAAGGTGAATGATTCACAGTACAGAACTATAGAACAAGAGGATAATTCACTGTATTTGAAGCACTGACTAGATAACTAAAATTTACTTTCTCTTAAAGGGAATTTAGCAGTGAATGAAATTTTCAAGTTAAACTGTATGTGTAAGTGTATTGTAATTAGCTGGTTCAGCATTAGCTCAGTTAACTTTTTGATTTTCATCAATCCTGAAGTTGTTTATTTATGATTTTAAGAATGTAGAAGCACATGAAGTTAAACACATTCCCCCACCCAACCTGACCCCATAAAAACAAGTGAATCCATTCACACACCAGCTATATCAAATTGGTACTGTTCAAAATAACAAGCAAATAACTGTACCAAGAAAACGGCACTGTACCAAGAAAACACGGCACATCTAAATGACAATGTATGAGAATGAGCCTAACGCAATAATGTCTGACTTGCTAGTTTTTGTGATCAATGGAGTCTAATACTAGCTAAATGTTAACATATGACTGACTTGACCATGCACTATTAATGAATATGGTGTCTTCCAAAAAATGGCATAAAAATTCATAGAATTCATAATGCTCTACTGTGATATTAACTTTTAATGCGCCAAAAAGCAGACGACAAAATTTACGTCTGCAGAATTTCAAAAAATAATTCGTCCAAGCAATATCATACTGAGAATTCGAACACTAGAGGACAAACAGTGTAGATACAGATGAGGTGGCTCATTATGAGCCACCTCATCTGGATCTACACTGTTTGCCAGTTCAACAATTTCAATTTTTGGCACTTTAATGGTTAAAGAATCACACTTTTCCTATGATGAAAACAGAAAAAAGCACTTGAATATCAACCCTTTGAGCACCAAAAAGACAGGCAACAAAATCTACATCAAAAATGTTTTGCCCACATTGTATCATGTTGAGACTTCAAAGTCTAGTGGGCGAACAGTGTGGATCCAGATGAGGTGGCTCTTTATGAGCCACCTCATCTGGATCTACACTGTTTGCTAATTCAACTATTTTCTTTGTTTGGTGCTTTAACATTTAAATCAAGAGCTGTCACATGATGGCCTAGCTTGCCTCATCAAATTAATCTTTAACAGACACATCCAACAGGTGATGACCTGGACAATGAGGTAATGTCAAGGTCATAACAACAGATTACTGTACTTCCATGTGAGTTAACTGATAATGTACTCTTACGACATGATTGGTTTTGAAATAAAGTAAAAGACAATCAGAAATTTCAGGTAGTTTAAAACAAAATATATAAATAACATACAGAAAATATTACAAAAAATATACACAGATGTTATAAAACTATCCAGCAGAAATAAACAAAATCCTGAATGTTTCAATATAAGACAAAATACACCAACACAAATTTCAAACTTTAAAACATTGCAAAATCATTTGGATGTTAATTCAGGAAAACAAAATGAATAATAATTATCATTAAACCATTATGTCATGAATTTTTCACTAACTGCATTATTCTTTTGTCTGAAATTAAAGGAAAAAAATTCCCACAAAATATTCCACTTTAGTGTACTAGGGGAGAGTCGGGTAACTTCGGACAGTGGGTAAATTCGGACAGTGACATTTTTCTTTCATATGTCAGTTGTCTGGAACTAAAACAAAACAATAACTGGCCAAACATTGAAAATCCTGATGAGACGGCTCATTATAAGCCATCTCATCTGGATTTTCACTGTTTGCAATGGTATGTCCGAATTTATCCGCCTGCCCGAAGTTACCCGACTCTCCCCTACGTTTTATAATGGGTGCTCAAATGTGACTTGCTGAAGTAAAGGATGAAGCATTTGCAAGCAGTGAAGAGCCAGATCCCACTACTCCGACGACCTACATTGTTTGCTATAGTTGTACTTCACTGGCAACAGTTAGGTGTCTCAAACTCGATATATTGTTTGAACTATGCTGACAGTCTTAGCTGAGTCTCGTAATTATTAACTTAGGGGATAACTGTACTCAAAATTGTATATTGGGGAGGTAAATCGTCGGTTTTATGGTCAGAAATTTTGTTTTACGGCAACGCGCCAGCGGAGCCATAAAAGGCAATTTGCGACCATAAAACCGACGATTTACCTTCCCAAATGACAATTTTCAGTACAGTTATCCCCATTCTAATGCACTTTTCACATTTTTCACCTTTAAAAATGTGCTACTTTGTACCAATAGCAAACGCTTTAAGTGACATTAAACCAGACGTCAACCAATGAGAAGCGACGTTACATAATGACATCGTGTTTGCGACAGTAAATCGCAGAATTTACTGTCGCAATTTTTTTACGTTATCCAATCAGATGTCGCCTTACATACGTAAGTGCATTAGAATTATGGATACAGACACTATAGCTTGAACTATGATGGCTTCAAATCTACAATACATCAATAGTCCCAAGAAAAAAGTTTGAAACAGAAACTGCCCCTTATCCCCTTATCACTCAAATAGTACCATTTTTTAGCCAGACTATATCTGGAACTTAATTTATCCTTCAGAACCTTGATCTGTTTGTATATCTTACCTATTCCCTATTTAATACTATTTGTCAAGACCGATGCATGCACTCCCCCACCCTAACCCCACATTAAACCGACCAGAGCAGCAATTTCATTGACTCTAGCCACTGATGCCTTGAAAATTTTACTGTGGTCCCAGATGGTTGAGCCAACAGGGTTTGACTATTTGAGCTGCGACACGACAAAACCAACAATGTGGTTATGCACCCAGCGCAGACTCAGATCAGCCTGGGCATCTGCCCAGTCTGATCAGAGTCTTCGCAGTTCGCATGGAGGTAGCTAAGACCCATAGCTACCCTATAAGCGCTTAGCGAAGAGTCTGTGCAGACTTGGCGGAATCCCAGGCTGGTAAGAGTCTGCGTTGGGCGCACAACCACATTGTTGGTTTTCTCGTGTCGCGGTTCATTTCTTATCTTTTTTTTAATCAGATAGTGAAGATAGTGAAGAATGGACAGGTCCAAATTCACAGCAGAATATTTCTTCAGGAATTGTAAGGTTATTACAGCCAAGTAGCATTTCTGTCGACTTTACAATATAAACACAACAATTTGTTTAGGATAATTCACTTCCCCCAAACAGTTTTGACACCGATGGATTCATTTACAACCAATGCTTAAAACAACAAAAGGTTAGCAGTAGGGGCAGTGGGAGTTAGAGGCCCACTGTATCTTGGGCACAGCATATGAAAGGCAGATCTCATCCCTCTCCTTCCCATGCCTTATCTTTTCCTCCTTATCTTTTCCTAATTCGAAACAGGTACATGTTTACTGCTGGGTTGACAGAGGTTTCCAGTCCTTGGATGGCCAATCCCAGGTTCAAATGCAGGACCTTCCGGCGACTTTCTGCACCATAACAGAGTCGCTGTAACCACTTGACCCTCATAAGTTCAGATCATCATACAAGAAATGCATAAATAACTGAAACTTACAATATATGGGACTAAATTTCAGTTTTTCAGTGTCAGACTTCTGAATATAAAGTTTGATATTTGAGCTGCGACACCAGAAAACCAACAAAGTGGTTGTCCGCCCAGCTCAGACTCAGATCAGCCTGGGCATCCGCCTAGTCTGATCAGAGACTTCACTTAGCACTTAAAGGGTGGCTAAGGGTCTAAGCTACCTCTATGCGGACAGGGAAGACTCTGATCAGACTGGGTGGATGCCCAGGCTGATCTGAGTCTGCGCTGGGTGCACAACCACTTTGTTGGTTTTGTCGTGTCGCTGCTCATTTAGCAAATTAAAAACACTTCTACAATGAACTGTATCATGAGCCAACTGTCACCATGTACATAGGGACAGTTCATGCATGATCAGAGTAATTTGCTGAAGTGTCCCAATAGTCATGGTATCATATAAATAGAGGACCTTACATGAGTGCTCATGTATTACTGAATTTTATTAAACGAGATGGGGAAAAAGATAAGATGCGAGGCTATGCTGAGCATCTTATCGGTTTTTCCCAACGAGTTTAATAAATTCAATAATACAGGAGCACAAATCCAAGATTCTATTTATCATATGACACTAAAATTGCATTTTATTAGCAAATTTTGCATTAAAACGTCATCATTTCGCCATTAGAAAACACTACGTTTTTATGGACGTCATATAACGTTACGACGTAATTTGCATATTTAATCCACTAGTGGATTATCGTTTTTAATGCATGGCTTTATTACACTCCCAGATGCGAAGTCATATGATAAATTCTGATAACTGGGACATCTAAAAGACTTGCTGAAATTGTCTTAAAAATGGAACAGTCAGTAATGCATCCAAACATGCAGATGGAAAGGCAAACCCTGTAGACCCTGATCAGACTGCTTCTTAAAAGCAGTCTGATCTGGGTCTGCACTGTTTGCAGACTGTTTGCTCTGTTCTAGTACTTAGAATGTTCTCAGGTAATTAGGTAAATTTTTGCATGAAGTGATGAAAAAAAAAAAAAAAATACTAACATTACCATGTCACATATACACTAAAACAATATCACAATATCTTCATTTGAGCCACAACATTAAAAGGCTGCCTCCTGGCATACACCAAGCACAAAGTCTCAAATCAGGCTGTGTTTTTGTGCAGTCTGATCAGGGCCTGCCCTGTTTACTGTATTATATATTCTATAGAACGTATCTTAAAGGCAACTAGAGAAGACTGATAAGACTCTGAGATGCAGACCAGAGCTCCAGATAAGAGGGGCTTTTGAGGATAATTCAAAGATAATTTTTCTTATTTCTCAATGAAAACATATGTTGTGACCCCTCATTAGAACTGTCTCGATGAGACGGTTCTAATGAGGGGTCACAAGATATGTTTTTATGGAGAAATAAGGATAATTATCCCTAAATTATCTCTGTTGCCCTTTCTCATCTGGAGCACTCGCAGACTGATCTGAGTGTGCCATTAGGGTAAGCCAAAAGACAACTGTCATGCTGCAGCCCTTTCATGCAATATATACACTATCATGTCTTTGCTATATACAATATCTACAGACAAACAAAATATTTAAGTCTATTACTGTGCTTCGTGCTATTATCTACAACTATTTGTGTCAAACAAGTTTCCATTTTTGTGTCGCAGAACATTTACGTCACTTTGTCAAATAACTAGTTACAGAAGACAGGAAATGATCGTGTTCAGTCTTTAAGTGTTAGAAACGAAAATATACTTAAGGACTTGACTCAAAGGAAATATTTACAGGGTTTTAACTTCCCTTGTGATGGATTGTTGCATTGGTACATATCATAACCATTTAAATAATTTTAAATTGATCCTTTGCAAAAACAAAAATCTGGGCTTTTTTCTAGCAAAATAAAACATTTGGAAGTATTTTCCTATTTTCGGTGTACAAGCTCTAATAACAATGGCACTTGAGACTATAAATATCAAAATTTAATCACAAAATACACACATTGTTTGGGCTATATTTGATCAAGTATGGTAGAGATCAATCAGTACAGCTCGACCCAATCACAGGGCTCGTACTGGTCATCCTGAAAGACCATAGAAAGTCTCCAAATTGGAACACCTCAAATAATTAACGTAACTGTCCTAAAAATTGAACAGTGATGTAATGTGTCTAAAAATGCAATAAGAATGGCAAACACAGTAGACCCTGATCAGACTGCTCCTTAAGGAGCAGTCTGATCTGGGTCTGCACTGTTTGCCTAGACCTGTCTGTCCGAATATTAAGAGCTTTTACCATACACTCAGCCATAAAACCTCTTAAATTTTGAAGAGTATCTGTTTTTACAATACATTTATCTTGAACGTCACAGACACTAACACAGCTGTACAAAAATATATATTAATAGACCTACATTGTTATATTTCATATCTATATGGCAATATCTTGAACATATATTCAACAAGCTGCATTATGCTACAAATCAAAGTTGTGTGGAACATTCTAAGTTGTGTGGAACATCAAATGCATAACAAAGCTGTCTGTGATTGCCTGACAACCAAATAAAATGTCTTTGTTCTACAAACACATAATGTCTTTTCTTGACAACCAAATAAAATCTTTTCTTGACAACCAAATAATGTTTGTCTTTGCTTAACAACCAAATAATATCCATCTTTGCTTGACAACCGAATGATGTTTGTCTTTGCCTGACAACCAAATAATGTCTCTCTTTGCTTGTCAACCAAAATAATGTGTGTCTTTGCTTGGCAACCAGATAAAACATGACAGAAAACTAGAGACCTCATTGCTCCAGAGAATCCGAGGCTTTGACGCTAAATAACTGAAATTTTTCAATTTCTCCATCAAACAAATTTTTTTCTTAAGGTGAATGAGTATTCTTCCAGGGGAAGCAATTCTGCAACTTTAATTTTTGCACCTTTCGCAATGGGGATCAAATCTTAAAGGAAAGAATTTGCTGCACTAACAGCAAATTCTTTCTCTTATTAGTAGATTCCATTTTGGAAGGGCTAAATCGCCCTGGGAAAAATAATTGTAAAAGTTGTTTCCCTTTGTAAGAATGATGAAACAACCACAGAAGTGTACCCATACACATTAAAGGAAACAGCAAGGGTTTGTGGAGGGAGGAACTCAGTTTTTATGCAACTGTTTTTTTAAAATCTAGAATTTTAAATCTTATCAGTAGCACTAAAATTAAATGTAATACTGTAACCAACTGAAATAAAAGCAAATGACTATTTTGATTAAATCACAATGAAACAGAAAATCTCGCATTTGTGAGTAACATTTCCGAAAACCATGCACACAAAATCATCAAATAGACTTTATTTTCTGCATAATAAGATGATGCAAAATGAGTGATTCGGATAAATAAATGAATCCTACTAAAATGTTATTGTTATAGAGCAGTTGAGCTGTGACTTTCAAACAGGGTGCTTGTGGAATACTGAACACAGTACTCCAGAAGAGAAGATGTAATAGGAAAAATTCTAAAATAATTTTCCTTATTGTTCAATGAAAGCGTATGTAATAGGAAAAATTCTAAAATAATTTTCCTTATTGTTCAATGAAAGCGTATGTTGTGATCTCTCATTAGAACCATCTCCATGAGACAGTTCTAATGACGGTTCACAATGTAAGCTTTTACGGAGAAATGTTGAAAATTATCCCTATACTATCCGTTAACCCATATCTGGAGCACTGGGCCGAACAGCAAAGGCTAAGATCAGCCTGTACATCTGTGTAGTCAGATCAGAGCTTCACATCCAGTTTTGACCTGAGGAATCTACAGACAGGAAATGAAGGCTCTTAAACTAGACTGCACAGATTCAGAGCCTGGTTAGTGTCTTCATCGTTCAAAGATGAGGAATGACAAAATAAAACCATCAAAGTGGCATGTGCACCCAGAAAAGACCCAGATCAGCCTGGCCCCAAGGTTATAAAACTTTTTGCATGCTCAACTCAGCTGAGCATGAAATTTTCTCTGCAGATAAATAAGAAATTGCCAACTTATGTTGGCATTTTCAAATTCATAAGCAGAGAAAATCTCATACTCAGCTCAACTGAGAAAGAAAACAACTGTTCTTATCAGTGATTTGCTATTCATTCATGCTCAGCTGAGTTTTATAACCTTGGGGCCTGGGCATCTACCCAGTCTGATCAGAGCTTCTGCTGTTAGCATGGAGCTAACTTAGATCTTAAGCTACCCTTTAAGCACACAGTGAAGACTGATCAGATTGGTTGGCTGCCAAGGCCGATCAAAGTTTTAGCTGGGTGCACATGTCACTTTGCTGGTTTTGTCAAGTTGCAGCGCAGTTACTCTAAGCAACCTCTTTGAGTGACACAGCGCAATCTATGACAACCACACATTTAAGTGCCTCACTTCTAACTTAACCAAACTGCCTCAGTTATCGTTGCCCAACTCAGACAAATAAGCCAAGGGGGCAACGTTCTGTCATTAAATCTTCATTTCTTGTAGACTACATGCACCTAGACTTTCTGCAGAAGAATTTCTCACTGATTCTAATCTTTGCACCAACTTGCATATGTCATTGAATCTTGTTTAAACTTGTTCTTTATCCAGCTTTCTGGTTTCCAGCACATAGATGTTTTTTCAAAGTTACACCTTCAGTCAAAAACATACTCACTATTAGGCCAATCAAATGTAAATTATGACACAATTGAGAGAACTCTGGCATATTATGGCATTTCACAACTTTGGTTTCACAGCAACAGGGTTTTGCATGGATATGAATGAACATACACAATAAACACAGCTTCAGGCAAGGTGGAGTTCTGCTGGTGTTTTCGCTGATGATTGGAAGACACTTGTTTTATCTTTCTCAAAAGCAACATATGTGATATGTGATGGTCATATGAGAACTGCTGTATCAAAACTGCTGTGGATCTTACACAACTTTAATGCCCCAAAGAGCTGCTTCAAAAACATTTAGACATTCCAAAGGCAATTCCAATGAAGGGAAAAATATTCAACTGAGAATTTTAACAGAGATCACAATAGATGCCTTATAACGAAAGAAGAAACATCACAAAATTACCATCAAAACCTTTAGAATCCATAGAAATCCTACAATATCTGCTTAATGACAAATTCTGTTCAATTTTGAGTTAAAAAATTCGGTTTAACTGTTGCTGTGTATGCTCAAGACAAAAAAACAAATTTGTTGCTATATCTCATTGGAATTGCCTCCCTGAGGCAATTCCAATGAGATGCAACAACATATGTCATATGAAGAATTAATTTTTGGCTACTGTGAAGCTGTGTATAATCCAGCGATATGCTATACATCCGTTTCTATTTTGCTGTTTATAGTAACGCTACGAGGTATTGTGCCATTTTTCTTCATCGAGCCCAGATGGAGCCTGATTGACCCTGGTGATGACTGTTTCTCTCTCTCCACCCACTCTTTATGTAGACTCTCAGTGGCTTGGTACAGAAACAGATAATTCTCCTGAAGCAGACAAATAATGGATATGAAACAAAACATAAATATTGTATTCATTTGACTATAATATACAGAGCTCCAGACAAGAGGGGGTATTGAGGATAATTCGAAGATAATTTTTCTTATTTCTCAACAAAAACATATGTTGTAACCCCTCATTAGAACCGTCTCGACGAGACGGTTCTAATGATGGGTCACAAAATATGTTTTTATGGAGAGATTTGGATAATTATCCCTAAATTATCTTTGTTACCCCTTCTTATCTGGAGCACTGAATATAGTTTTTGTTTCCATTTTAAAATGACTCCAAATATCTAAAATCAGTCTTCTGTAATTCTGCTATTACATTGCACTTTTCTCCTTCCAAAACCATCCGAAAATCTAGATCCCTGTCTTATTGTTGTTACAATCTGTTATTTCTACTGAGTAAAGCAAAAAGGATTGAACAATACAGACATGTATTGTATCATGAAATTCTGAAATTTACATCTAATCAGTGTTTTATTAGGGCCATGCATCGTGCTGACTTAGACTGTAAGCTATAGAAACTATTTAAGTCAGTTTGAATCCAGGGGAAAAAGGGCCCTTACCATATCAAGTCATTTGTTCTGTTCTGTGTACATGTATATATATATATTGTAATGTACCTATATTTTGGGACACCTAAAATAATAAATTTTCCATTTCGAACAAATGGGAAAGTAATTATTCTAGGTGTTAATACATTATGGGACTACCTGTGAAATTACCTTTTCATATAAATAAGAACAAGTGACTGGAGTTTTGAGGATAATAATGAAATCAGTTGTCCTATTTCTCATCATCAGACCCCTCTCAGCAAGCGGGTTTAATGAGGGGTCAAAACATATGTTTTATGGAAGTATTACAATGTTACTCTAATCTGCAAAGGACAGGTAGTTTTAATAAGGGGCCAAAAATTATCCCAGAATTCACCCTGCTCTATCCTTACCTTGGATCCAATGATACCAGGTCGTTTGAGATGATATAACTTTGTTAACATGTATACATTAATTGCTTTATCATATTGCAGTTGGTCATATAAACCCCAGAGAGCACAAAACGTTGCTGCCTCTACTCCACCATATCTGAAAAGGAAAATATTTTTAATGTGTATGGGTACACCTCTGCTCTGTTTTTTCTTCATTTTACTGAAGGGAAATAACATTTGCTGTCCGCATGAAGGTAGCTTAGACTCTTAGCTACCCTTTAAGCACTTAGCGAAGATTCTGATCAGACTGGGCCGATGTCCATGCTGATCTGAGTCTGCGCTGGGCGCACAACCACATTGTTTGTTTTGTTGTGTCGCGGCTCATTTTACTGAAGGGAAATAACATTTGTCACTTCCTGTTTGCTTCTCTGGATCTGCAGAAGATAGAGGATCTTACATGAGTGCTCATGTATTATTGAATCTATTAAACAAGTTGGGGAAAATGATAAGATGCGAGGCTTTGCCGGGCATCTTATTGTTTTCACCAACGAGTTTAATAAATTCAATAATTCAGGAGCATAAATGCAAGATTCTATTTAGCATATGACACTAAAATCACACTTTATTTGCAAATTTTGCACTAAAACGTCACGATTTCACCATTAGAAAATGCGACGTCTTATGGACATCAACCCATAATGTTACGACGTAATTTACATATTTAATCCACTAGTGGATTATCGTTTTTAATGCATGGCTTTATTACACTCTCAGATGCGACGTCATATGATAAAAATTCTTATACCCTTCGAAAAGAAGTCTTCTCTTATAGGAATTTGCTCCTACAGCAGCAGATTCCTTCCATTAAGAAGTTGGGAAAAATGACGGGTATACTAAAATGGGACTGGTCTGTTTGCCAAAAGTTTAGGAAGATCTCCTGATGGGACAAGCATAATTGTCCGAATTCAATGACGTAAAAAACTATACAGAAATAGCCAAGCCCTCTGAACATTTCAAAAAGTTAAGAAAATAGCTCTAGCAGAGAACTGTTGAGTAATAATTCAATGTTTGGAAGTAAGTTATAAAGTAGATCATATAATGAGTATGAAGCTCAAGTCATATATTTACTTACAACTAACCAACATACAGAAAATTATTTCACAACAGTTCACTGATAGAGCTGAACTATTTTGATTCTAACACTCAAAAAGGCTATACAGTAGAGCTTCAATGGATCGAACAGGCTTGGGACCATGAAAATTAGTTCCAGCCAAGGGTAGTTCTAGCCATCCAGGATCAGTTTCTATATAAAGTGACCTCTAGGGTCCCAGGCACGAGTTCTAGTCAGGCAGGGTTAACGAGCAATCAGGGTTCGAGCCACTGAAGTTCTACTGTATATATATATGCTTTTCTTTGAAATTCTCCAAAGCTATCTGTCATTACAAACATGATCCTGTCAATATTCTTGACTGAATCACAGATAATTATACATTTTTATCATGATTTTGTTGGAGAAAAGAAACTTTACACTGTATACAAAATAGAAACAATATTTAAACTTACCTATCTACTACAATGACTGGTCCAATATCGTTTTGTTTATGAAGTTCCTGTACAGTGTCAATCATATCAAAAACTGTCCCCACAGGCTGACAGGACTCCGGCCACTTCATGTTTGGTGCAATGATTCTTGTCATCAAAATATAGTCATCCTATTAAAATATAAATAATTCATTTTAACGCTCGAAGCGGCAAAAAAATAGACACCAAAATTATACATCGCTAAAACTTCAACAAGATCTGTCAGCTTACAGGATAGCTTGCCTGACAGTACCTGGCCCATCATGTAAAAAACTTTTACCAAAACATCTAATTTGGACGCAGATGCTTGTGGCAACAAATGTAGCCCTTCCATTACTCATAATGAGCTGCCCCATCTGGATCTATGCTGTTTGTAAATTGTACTATCCTATTCTACCTAATTAGCGCACATGCCTCCATAAGCGCACACCGTGGCAATTTGTGAGGCATAGGACTATTAATGCACATATTTTTACTGGTTTACCCCTTTGCTTTCTTGTTTATAAGAGCTGAAAATGCAATAGAATATTTAAGTTTTTACTTCTAAATCTTCTCTATCCTTCTACATGTATATCCAAATGAATTTAAATGTTAAGCATCAGAGAAAAGCTGCTTATAAGCAGCTTTTCTCTGATGCTTTACCTTTAAATTCGTTCCCTTCAATATATATTAACCTATTAAAATGTGCGCTTACATGAAAGAAAGTTTACTACAAGTATATGCCGCCATTTTGAAAAAGTTAAGCGTCGATTACGGTAGTTTCATTTCTGTTGCTTTACACGTTAAGTGACTACTGTGATGAGACAATCATGAAGACTCTATATTACACGCCGGGCCGGGAAGCGCAATCAGTAGGGCACCTGACTCCTAAGTCAGAGGTCCTGGGTTCGAATCCCGGTCTGGCCACATACTTTCGTTTCTCCTTCCGCTGATTCAAGAAGGGCAGTTGTCAGTTACTGGCGAAAGTATGTGCACTTAGTACTGGTTAACCGATTAGGAGGTCTAAACCTGCCCAGGAATAGTGTGGTTAGGTTAACTGACCGTCCTGACATGACCTTAGTTGTTTACCGTGGACGTTAAGCATCAAATCAACCAACCAACCAAAATCTATATTACACACTCACATATTGTTACATGTAAACTGACTATAACAATTTTCTCAATGTTTTCTTACATATAAACACTCAGGGGGAAAACTTTAAATGGAAATTTGAAGCCATGGCCTTGACCAAGACATGTATCTAGCAGAAGCTGAGCATGTAGAAGCCGAGTAAATTATGTATATCACCAGCAGGCCAAGTATGAACTCAGTTTATCTTAAGTCAATATACACTCAATTCATCTGCGTGCAAATTTGCTCCCTTCAGAGTAAATTATTTCCTTTAAGAGTATACCCCATTTGGGGGGGGGGGGGGGGGGGGGGGGGGGGGGGGCGGGAACAATCATGAAGACTCTATATTACACGCCGGGCCGGGTAGCGCAATCGGTAGGGGGGGGGGGGGGGCTTCTTCATTCTGGGAAGCAAACAAGAAATCACTAACAAAACTTGTCTGCAAACAGGATAGCTCACCTGACAGCGCTTTTCCATCACATAAAAAACTTTAACGTAAAACTTCTAACATTTTGCTAACGCCGCCACCACCGCCACCACCGCCACCACCGCCGGGGGTAGTGCATTAACTCTTCCTGTACTTTCATGCAGGTGAGCTAAAAATGTTTCCCTCAGCAAAAATTGGCAGAAAAACATAGAGGCATATCCATACATAATCAGGTGCACCTCACCTGTGTAGACTCTAACAAGAAGTCTCTTATCACATAATTTTTTCTCTCTTCATCTTCCCTATACGTCAGTTTAAAATTACCAGCATCTATACTAATTGGTCTGCCTTTATCTGGCCAGAAACTACGGAATTCCTGAAAAAGAAACATATATCAATACTCAATATGTCATTCTGTATTTGGTGGTGCTGTTATGTATGCAATTTCTAGATGAAGAATTTAAAGTCAATCTTAGTTGCTACCAATATAACAATGAGGTAAAAGCAATCCTCTAAATTTAACAATCACAAATATTAAAAGATCATATAAAAATTACTACTGATGATATTATCTTAACATTACCTATATAATTAGACGCTGACAGTCATTTTGTCATTCATACACACTTTTCAACAGCTATCAGCTATAATGACAGTTGAAGATAAATGGTTACACTTTCAGGAGAAATAACTCTGCCAGTTTTATTTTTGCCTCCCTTATAGCAAGGAGTCAACTCTTAAAGATATACACCCTCAAATTTTTCTATTAACTTTCAAATTTCTAACGAAAAACTATATCCTAGGCATTATAATGATCGCTTGTAAAATGACTTTTATCTATCTAATTTATGATTTGTGATGGTCACTGGAAGTAGGAGAATTTAAGAAAATAAATAAATTGGCGGCTATTCCCGCCAAAAATGAAGACTGGATACGCCCAGCAATCATATATGATCAGGATAAACTTATATCACGAATAATTTCAAGACCTTTCTTTAATGGCCTTCATACAGTTATTGGCTGAAATGAATTCACGTGCAAGGATTAGAGGTTAATGCTATTGTTAAGTTATTTACTCCACCAATCATAGAATTCAAAGTGTGCTTGCAGAAACGCCTTTTTATTGCTACGTGGGAGTCAGTCAATTTGTGACGACAAAATATTTGTGAATATTCAACAAGAGTAATGCACTGATATATCGTCTCTGTCTCTGTAAAAAAGGTGTTTTCGCTGAAGAATGTTTATACAAGTCTTAATTGTAATGCATACAACTAACCGGTTTCCTAATTTTGTGATTATTTCATAATGAAATACAAGGGAGTATACCTTTAAAGAAAAGGATTTGCTCTCTAAAGAGCAAATTCTTTTCTTTAAGAGTATACCCCATTTTGGACATGATACATATTCCAGGGAAGCAAACAGGAAACCATCAAGTGGTCTCCCTTTGAAAATAAAGTGGAAAAATTACTCACATCTTCATCTACATCTGACAGCATCACTATGACGGAGCTGTTCTGGTCCCATACCATACGCCAGAAATCTTCCATTGTCTGCTCTAGAGGATGCTGGGTAACTATAAACTCATGAGATTTGTGGAAACCCTAGAACAGAGAGAATTGTCTATAACTCCAACATCCTTTTAAAGGTACAATACTAAAGGTATATATGATATTTCATGCTATTTTTAGCTTGATCAAGAGCAAAATTCTACCAACAAAACTGGAAATAATGATCCTATAGTTGTAAGGCAAATGCATTCTGTAAATCTATGTATGTTTCTACCTCTGTTAAGAGGTTATCCTCTTTAGCAGCCACCTTTACCAGGGGCGTAACTAGGGGCAATTTCATGATACGCACAACCATGTTTTATGCTCTACTTCTTGAAAGGAAAGCTAGTATTTCAGCCACTTTGGTAATTGGTATCTAAATTTTGTCTGATTTATTAAATTTCAGCATGCAAATATGCAGGTGCGCTTTGAAATTTTGTCAATTTTGAAAAAAATTTCAATACGCACTTGCGTATTTGCCGTATACGTAGCTACGCCCTTGTTTACAAAGTCCCTACAATTACAATCATAAGGGGTCTCTAGTAAAGGATCACCTGCCTTTAGCGGTCACCTTTGCAGGGTCCTTAAAATCAAAATATAAAGAAAATCGTTCTCTACACAAGGGCCACCAGTCTTATACAGCAAATTCTGGTGTTCCCCCTTGAGTGACCCATCCAAGAAGATTTTCCAGTTTGAAATTAGAGCTATCACATGCATGTCTTACAATGGATTACAAAGGATTTTACTGTATGTAATTACATGTACACAGCGTACCTGTAAATAAGTAGCGTTGATATAATCAGATCCATCTACCCCTGGCTTTACTGGCAGTAATACTCTCTTTACGCTGACAGGAACAAGGTCTAATGTCCTATTCTTGGAGAGATTCACAGGTTTCAGAGCATGGAACATGTCATCTGGTTTGGGGGAGAAACTGGTGGCAAGCTGTCAATAAAAGATCTATACATTAAAAACCTTAACTCTTAAAGTGCCAAAAAACAGACGACAAACTGACGTCTGCAACTCTTCAAAACATGTTTTGTCCATGTAATATCATATTGTGAATTCATAGAGTAGAGGGCTGTAGACCCAGATTAGGCCATTATGAGCCACCTCATCTGGATCGCCGCTCAAATAAACTTGTTCAAATATCAAGGTGCATGGGAAATGACCTTTGTTACTTCCTGTTTGCTTCAATGGGTGAAGAAACACATTTTCAAGTATAGACTGTATAGCCTTTCAAGCTTTTTAAAAATGGCTAATATTACGTATTTGCCAAGACAGACAGAGAATGAAAGCAATTATAAGACTTACAGATTAGAAAACAGATTACATCCTACCACATGTCATCTCTTCCTTACCAGGGCTTGACAAATCAAAATTTGATCTATTTGTCCGGTACAGAGCTTTATTTTAAAATGCTGAAATTCTTGGGGTTTCCCTATATAGCTTACACATTTTTCTGGGCAAGTAAGAAAATATTTTACTTGCCCAGCAAAAAATTTAACTTGTCCCGGGCAGCCGGACAATGGATTTGTCAGACCCTGCTTACCAATAGCATTATGCAAATCTCAGCATGACCCCACCTTGCCTTAGACAAGAATTCTGCTGAATGTTGTGTCTCTCTTGTCTGGGCATTGTCACAAAACAGTGCTAACTTTTTTAAGACCTGACATAAAGTTTATGCTGCCAATGCCAACTCTGACACTGGTAATACCCATGTCTTGTTTCTGCCAGTTGCAGACAACACAATGAAAGGACCAGGGGTAGTATTCATAAAACGACTTAAGTGGTTGCTATGCTGTTGCTAAGGCTAAATTTCATGGAAGGAGATTCCCTACAACTATGAAATTTGCTCTGGAGGAACAGTCTTACAAAGACTGTTCCTCCAGACCAAATTTCATAGTTGTAGGGAATCTCCTTTATAGATATTTAGCCTTAGCAACCGCATAGCAACGACTTAAGTGGCTTTATGAATAAGGCCCCAGGTTCTACCACCCTCCTGCCCCATCAGTGTGAAACAGTATGAGTTCTTTTTTGCAATGTAATACTCACAGTATATTGTAGATCAAGAGGAGTTGGTTCCCCATCTATCTGATGTGTAATACGTTCAATGGTATTTCCAATGTCATAATCTTTGACTTCAGTGTCCCCTTGTGTCAATAAATATTCAGCTAGGACATCGTGGATCAGCATATACTGCTCCTGAAAAATTAGATAAGAAAATAGTAATATTGTGTTTTAATTTTAATTTGCCATTTAACCCTGTGATGCAGACCTCAAAAAATATAAAAGTTCGTTGATACATGATAAGTAAGGAAAGGCTTTTTCCAGTGCTCCAGATAAGAAGGGGTAACAGGGGTAATATAGGGATAATTTTCCTTATTTTTCCATTCAAACATACATTGTGACCCCTCATTAGAACCGTCGCACTGAGACGGTTCTAATGAGGGGTCACAATGTATGTTTTCGATGAGAAGTAAGAAATATTATCTCTGAATTATCCCTGCTACCCCTTCTTATCTGGAGCTCTGCTTTTTCATAGAGCATAAATGTTTTTTCAAGCCAATACTGCAGTCAGAAAGTGGGTTTTAGGAATTCATTTATGTATTAGTGATTCACATATTCCATATTTACAGGTATATTCTACATTTTGAAAATCCTGTTATTAAGTGTTTTATTTACAACATAATGCGATTAACACTAACACCATTACCAAACAGCCTACCTCAGTTTGAACGAGAAAGTTCCTCTGTTTTCTAATGTGTACTAGAAAGGCTGGAACATTGACTGTGCCTTTGTCTTTTATCTGTTTTATCATGGTGTCTATCAAAATGTAGGTACCAGTCCTTCCAACGCCAGCGCTGAAAAGAAAAATGAACACAGTACTATTAGGGGTCATAGGTGGTAACTGAAAGATGCCGTCCCGCTAGGAAAAGATTTACTAGGCTCATTCATAATGTAGCTGCTTTACTGTTACTCCTACTTAATACAAATTGTTCTGGCCAAAGCTAGTCAAAACTCTTCCAACCCTTTTCAGATATGAGCCCTGACACGAGAAAACCAACGAAGTTGTAGTGTGGCCAGCACAGACTCAGATCAGCCTGGGCATCCACCCAGTCTGATCAGAGTCTTCGCTGTCCGCATGGAGGTAGCTTAAACCCTTAGCTACCTTTTGAGTGCTTAGCCAAGAGTCTGATCAGACTGGGTGGATGCCCAGGCTGATCTGAGTCTGCGCTGGGCGCACAACCACATTGTTGGTTTTGTCGTGTCGCAGCTCATATTATTTTCATGTTTTCAAAGGTGGTCTATTTGCATAATTTCAAAGGAGTTGCAAGGATCATTTTGACAGAATCTTCACAGCAGTCCTTGAGCTATTATCATTTTCATGTTTCACTGTTTCAAATAAAGGTCCCCATCTTGGACGACTCATTTACATAATTAAAAGCACTCTATGCTTGTATGGCTCTAATAAGGTTTAGCCAAAGTCCACTCTGAAGTACTGTAATTTCTATGTTTGGTTATTTTCAGTAATAGTGGCCATCTTGAGTGGTTAATTTGCATAATTTTGTAAAGCTTTTCAAAGGGAGTGCATGTATTCTGACCAAAACCGACTATAGACATATCCCTATTAACTCTTTCGGCGCCAAATTTTTCAGACGACAAATTTTCGTCTGCTCAAATCATCAGACGACAGATTTGTAATTGGAAATTTTAACTATCTAAAGACATTTTTCATAAAATCAGGCTTTTTAAGTTCATATTTGAATGGCAAACAGTGTAGATCCTGATCAGACGGCTCTTTTAAGAGCCGGCTGATCTGGATATACGCTGTTGGCAAAGTCGCATTTTTGCGACTTTGGCACGGAAAGAGTTAAAATGGAGGTAAAAATGATATGAGAAGAATTGCTTTGCCGAAAGTGGGTCCAATCACCTAAGCTAACTTAGTGTAAACAATATTTTTTTCATAAATACTGATACATAATAATTTACATAGACATTTACATACACAAATATATATAGCAGATATTTGAAAGGGATACAGAAGTAAGTCAGTGACTTTTTTAAATCTGTTTCCCGTGAAGATGTCATAAAACACATTTAACTATCAGAAACTTTCGAAGTTGAACATAAATACACACGTGTATATAAAAACATACAAACAGTATGTTACCCAATGATCACACAGCGCTAAACAGACACTGAGTCAACCCTCATTCAACGACATGACATTGAATCAAGGTTGATTCAGCGCCATCTCAGCCCTGTGTGGCCAATGGGTTAACTATTGAGCTAAGGATTAATGGAAATGATTTCTAAACAGAATACATAGTACTGATACTGGTACAGACAATAAGGAGGAGATAAAGTTAATTAGGAAAGAGAAGAAGCTAACTTACCTGCAATGTATGACTATGGGGCCTGCCCCAGGAGGACTTTCAAAGACAGACTTGAGTATAAACTTGAGAACTGGTAGTGTGAAGTCAGGTACACCATGATCAGGCCACTCAGTGTAGTGATATTGGTATACTATCCTCTCAGATACATGCTTCTGTAATGTATATAGAGTACCATATAATAATCTTTTTTTACAATTTTGACCGCAATTTTTTTACATTACTGTCATGTGCAACAATATTGGGACACCTAAGATAATTAATTTTCCATTTGTTCCAAATGGAAAATGATTTATATTAGGTGTCCCAAAATTTAGGAACATTAGAGAATTTGTTTCATTCATATCTTAAAAAATAAAAAGTTATATAAGATCTATATGCAAGGTAAAAATACAATAACAAGATCATTGTAACTGCAAAATGTTTATGCATAGAGGATCCTATGAGTGGTCATTTCATATGAATTTATGAAATGAGGCTTTGGCGAGTTTCATTTCATATAATATTTATAAAGGCTCATTTCATAAATTTTCATATGAAATGACCACGAATGTAAGATTCTGTTTAGCAGACCCTTTAAAATGGGATTTTAACGCCTTCAAACTGAACTTTATTTCAATAAGAAAACACACTGTTAACATGACGTTATGTGTACACACCAAAGCATTATTACACGTGTGGTCATATGATTTATATGACATGACATTATCCACTGAATACACGTGATATGATAAATATAGTTTATCTATATTTGTCTTTTTTAGAATCTTCTCAAAGACGGTTTGTACAATAATCTATCATCAATGACCACCAGACATTTATATTAGCATTTTCTCTCAGTATGTTTAAACAAACATAATACATGTTTCAGACAGAAAATTAGACAGATCATCAACATTTCATGTAATACCTCATTACTTATCTATAACAATAAAAGCGTTTCTTCAAAATATGGTTAACTTTCTCATATCTGATTTTTCCTAAATGAATCCAGAGTCTTAGCTCTAGCTTAAAACTTGTTTTGTTTTTGTTTTTTGTTGTTGTTTTTTTCTTTCCATGGGAAGAAGAAGCTCAAATTATCAGCAGCCAGTCTTATTTTAAGCTCTGAAAAGGATAACTCACCTTTTTATTTTTAGTATTTTTCAAAGAAAACATTCTCACAGTATAATGTGCCCTAGAGAATGTATTAATATGTTTTACAGTGACACTTCCGTATGTCTCTGAGCCCTCCTCCGGCCAGTACATGTCACATTTACGTCTCCCTCTCTCCATCAAATTTGTTATCATTACAATAACAATGGATCCCTGTTCCCAGATCATGCGCCAGAAATCAGCAAAGGTGTGAGGGAGGGGCCCCTGGGTGGCTATGTATGCTCTGGGTTTGTTGTAGCCCTGAGGAGAAAATAGAACAGTTATGACAAAATGCACATACATGCCATATGCTGTTCACCATAATCACACCTTGTTAACCCATTGCATTCTGGGTAGTTTTTGTCGTCTGCTGAAATTGTCCTCTGCATCAAAAATCAAGAATATTTTGACAATATTGGCCTAACTAACTCTTGTAGAAATGATGTCTAGGTAGCAAACAGTTTGGATCTCAGATCAGGCCCCACGTTTACGTTTGTGGGGCCTGATCTGGATCAAAACTGTTTGCCCAGATACCCCTAAAGGGGTATCCTGAATGGAATGGGTTAACTATGTTTTCAAGGATGTTATGAAACAACTAGAAAATGTGTTTATGAAACACTATGCCCCCAACCATATGCTTGTCTCTAGAGAAGGTTCATCCAATAATACTTGTACCTTTGTACCATAGGCTTACAATGCACTAAGTCGAAAAAGGGGCTTAACTCAGTCAAAAATTTACGAATTGTTTTCGAAAGTTAATCAGGTCATCTACACCTTGGGGGCAATATCAACCTGCAAAAATCATGATCCTAGCATCAGGGGTTCTCCAGATATTTTGTTCACAAGCTTCCATAGGCAAATAATGCACTAAGTTGAAAAAGGGGCATAACTCAATCCAAAATTTACAAATTATTTTCAAAAGTTAATCAGGTCATCTACACCACAGGCAGTATCTTCCTGCATAAAATCTTGCTCCTAGCATCAGGTGTTCTTGAGATATTTTGTTCACAAGGTTCCATAGACTTACAATGCACTAAGTCGAAAAAGGGGCATAACTCAATAAAAAATTCATGATTTCTTTTCAAAAGTTAATCAGGTCATCTACACCACAGGCAGTATCTTCCTGCATAAAATCATGCTCCTAGCATCAGGTGTTCTTGAGATATTTTGTTCATAAGGTTCCACAGACTTACAATGCACTAAGTCGAAAAAGGGGCATAACTCAATAAAAAATTCATGATTTCTTTTCAAAAGTTAATCAGGTCATTTACACCACAGGCAGTATCTTCTTGCAAAAAAATCATACTCCTAACATCAGGGGTTCTTGAGATATTTTGTTCACAAGGTTCCATAGGCTTACAATGCACTAAGTCGAAAAAGGGGCATAACTCAGTCAAAAATTCACGAATATGTTTCAAAAGTTAATCAGGTCATATACACTTTGGGCATTCTCATCCTGCAAAACCTCATGATCCTAGCATCAGGGGTTCTTGAGATATATTGTTCACAAGGTTCCACAGGCTAAGTCGAAAAAGGGGCATAACTCTGGAAATACATTGCCGGCGGAAAAATAAAAATATACGGGTCTGCTTATTTTCCATACTGATCATGTGTATAAAGTTTCAAGTTCCTAGCTCTTATTGTTCTTGACTATATGTAAGGGTACCTTTGTACCATAGGCTTCATTGCACTAAGTCGAAAAAGGGGAATAACTTGATCAAAAATTCACATTTTTTTTTCAAAAGTTAATCAGGTCATCTACACCACATGCAGTATCTTCCTGCAAAAAATCATGCTCCTAGCTTCAGGGGTTCTTGAGATATTTTGTTCACAAGGTTCCATAGGCTTACAATGCACTAAGTCGAAAAAGGGGCATAACTCGGTCAAAAATTCACTAATTTGTTTCAAAAGTTAATCAGGTCATCTACACCTTGGGCATTCTCATCTTGCAAAACCTCATGATCCTAGCATCAGGGGTTCTTGAGATATTTTGTTCACAAGGTTCCACAGGCTAAGTCGAAAAAGGGGCATAACTCTGGAAATACATTGCCGGCGGAAAAATAAAAAAATACAGGTCTGCTTATTTTCCATACTGATCATGTGTATAAAGTTTCAAGTTCCTAGCTCTTATTGTTCTTGACTATATGTAAGGGTACCTTTGAACCAATGGCCTCAATGCACTAAGTCGAAAAAGGGGCATAACTCAATAAAAATTCACGAATTTTTTTCAAAAGTTAATCAGGTCATCTACACCACAGGCAGTATCTTCCTGCAAAAAATCATGCTCCTAGCTTCAGGGGTTCTTGAGATATTTTGTTCACAAGGTTCCATAGGCTTACAATGCACTAAGTCGAAAAAGGGGCATAACTCAGTCAAAAATTCAGGAATTTGTTTCAAAAGTTAATCAGGTCATCTACACCTTGGGCATTCTCATCTTGCAAAGCCTCATGATCCTAGCATCAGGGGTTCTTGAGATATATTGTTCACAAGGTTCCACAGGCTAAGTCGAAAAAGGGGCATAACTCTGGAAATACATTGCCGGCGGAAAAATAAAAATATACGGGTCTGCTTATTTTCCATACTGATCATGTGTATAAAGTTTCAAGTTCCTAGCTCTTATTGTTCTTGACTATATGTAAGGGTACCTTTGTACCATAGGCCTCAATGCACTAAGTCGAAAAAGGGGAATAACTCGATCAAAAATTCACGAATTTTTTTCAAAAGTTAATCAGGTCATCTACACCACAGGCAGTATCTTCCTGCAAACTAGAAAATGTGTTTATGAAACACTATGCCCCCAACCATATGCTTGCCTCTACAGAAGGCTCATCCCATAATGTTTAAGTCAGAAAGGGGTTTAATTGGTTCATCTACATCATAGCTTGTAACTGTATGCCAAATATAAGGAACATAGTTTAGCGGTAATTCGGATATTTTTTTCACAAAGTTATTCATATAGCGTCTTTGTATACAAAATGCCTATGTCCGAAAATGGGAAAAATTCTGTCAAAAATTTATAAAGTGGGCTCTTAAGTTAATCAGGTTATCTATACCTTGGTCCTAACCTGCATGCCAAATATAAGCATCCAAGCTTATGCGGTTCTTCAGATATTTGTTCACAAACTTGTTCCTATACAAAATGCCTATGTCCGAAAAAGGGGAATAACTCAACCAAAAATTTACGAAATATGCTCAAAAGTTAATCAGGTTATGGGCACCCTAATCTGTAACTGTATGCCAAGTATCAGGACCCTAGCTTATGCGGTTCTTCAGATATTTTGTTCACAAGGTTGTTCCTATATAAAATGACAAAGTCGAAACAGGGGCATAACTCCTAAATGACGAGACTGGCAGAGGAAAAAATATACAGGTTGGGTTATTTTTAATGTTCATGCAGCATACAAGATTTCAAGTTCCTATCTGTTATGGTTCTTGACCGTATGTAAGGATACCTTTGTACCATAGGCTTCAATGCACTAAGTTGAAAAAGGAGAATAACTCAGTCAAAAATTCACCAGTATTTTTCAAAAGTTAATCAGGTCATCTACACCTCAGGCAATGTCTTCCTGCAAAAAATCATGATCATAGCATCAGGGGTCCTCGAGATATTTTGTTCACAAGGTTCCATAGGCTAACGATGCACTAAGTCAAAAAAGGGGCATAACTTGATCAAAAATTCACCAATTTATTTCAAAAGTTAATCAGGTCATCTACACTTTGGGTAATATCTTCCTGCAAAAAATCATGATCCTAGCATCAGGGGTTCTTGAGATATTTTGTTCACAAGGTTCCATAGGCTTACAATGCACTAAGTTGAAAAGGGGCATAACTCGGTAAAAAATTCACCAGTATTTTTCAAAAGTTAATCAGGTCTTCTACACCTTGGGCATTGTCATCCTGCAAAACCTCATGATCCTAGCGCCAGGGGTTCTTGAGATATTTTGTTCACAAGATTCCATAGGCTTATAATGCACTAAGTCAAAAAAGGGGCATAACTCGGTAAAAAATGCATGATTTTTTTCCAAAAGTTAATCAGGTCATCTACACCTTGGGCAATGTCATCCTGCAAAAAAACATGATCCTAGCATCATGGGTTCTTGAGATATTTTGTTCACAAGGTTCCATAGACTAAGTTGAAAAAGGGGCATAACTCTGGAAATACATGACCGGCGGAAAAAAGAAAAAATATGGGTCCACTTATTTTTCAAGTACATGCCACATATAAAACTTCAAGATCCTAGCATAAGCAGTTCTTGAGTTTCCCAGCTGCCAAAAAGCGTTACGGACAGACGGACAGACGGACGGACGGACGGACAGACGGACGGACGGACGGACAGGCCCAAACCAATATGCCCCCTCAACTTCTCTGAAGTTGGGGGCATAAAAATCATGCTCCTAGCTTCAGGGGTTCTTGAGATATTTTGTTCACAAGGTTCCATAGGCTTACAATGCACTAAGTCGAAAAAGGGACATAACTCGGTCAAAAATTCACGAATTTGTTTCAAAAGTTAATCAGGTCATCTACACCTTGGGCATTCTCATCCTGCAAAACCTCATGATCCTAGCATCAGGGGATCTTGAGATATTTTGTTCACAAGGTTCCACAGGCTAAGTCGAAAAAGGGGCATAACTCTTGAAATATGTGACCCGCGGAAAAAAGAAAAAACACGTGTTCGCTTATTTTTCATACTGATCATGTGTATAAAGTTTCAAGCTCCTAGCTCTTACGGTTCTTGAGTTAGAGGACAGACGGACAGACAGACAGACAGACGGACAGGCCCAAACCAATATGCCCCCACAATTTCTCCGAAATTGGGGGCATAAAAAAAGTGCTGTTACGAAACGAGAAAGAGTATAGTTACCAAGGGACCTGGTCATCAAGTCTTTTGGTAACTATGACTCTTTTTCGTTTCGTAACAGCTCTTTTTCCTAACAGCCCTTGTACATACACAGTAAACCAGGGCTGAAAATCTGAGATTTTCTTCTTCTGAGAATAGTCATCTGTGAGAAGGGAAACAACTACATGTACTTCCAAACTGAGTGAGTACCCCTTGTGGTATACAAACCTTAGATCTGAATATTCTTTAGTTAATACATACATTAGTTTACAGCCAACTTGTATTCAAATGCAGGTATAAGCCCAATTGTTCTGACAGTCCATATTACAGATGGTTTTGATTGATTGATTTGATGCTTAACGTCCATGGTAAACAGTTATGATCATGTCGGGAGGGTCAGTCAACCTAACCACACTATTCCTAAGCAGGCTTAGACCGCCTAAGCGGTTAACCAGTACTAAGTGCACATACTGTAACTGATAAGTGCCCTTCTTGAATCAGCGGAAGGAGAAACGAAAGTATGTGGCCAGACCGAGTTTCAAAACCAGGACCTCTTACTTATGAGTCAGGTGCCCTACCGATTTCGCTATGCGGCCCGGCATATTAAAGATGGTTTTGAGGATAATTATGAGATGAGTAATAGGAGTATAAGGCTTTACCTATATGTGAACAGCAGAGATTCAAAACAGACTGTCAATATGTGCAGTCTGGCAATAGCCTTCATTTTGTACCTTATTATTGCTCAGGACCCTCACATGTTGTGAATGACCAGCAAAAGCTCTGGGCCCAGTTGTTCAAAGCATCATTAGCCTAACGAGCTTGTTAAGAGGTCAACTCATTAAGTGTTTATGACTTTATAACAAAATACACTGACATTTTTGTAGAAACAAGAGGCCCAAATGGGCCTGATATCGCTCACCTGGCTTTTGTATCCGAGTCCCCATTCTGATACAAAAGTGGTCCAATTCCAGAGATTTTCTCAATTTCACATTTTGCTACTTTTAGTAACAGAGGCCAACTTGTCTGGTCTTTATATATTTACTTTTGAAACACCTCAAGGCAAGAATCATTTTGCCACAAATTTCATCAAAATCCATTCAAGGATTACTGAGATATTGTTAGTTTCATGTTTTGTGCTATTTTTAGTAACGGCAGATGGCGGCCATCTTAGAATGCCAAAATGCAAAAAATTGAAAAGCTTTCATGCAAGGACCATTTTGACACAAAACTGGTCCAGTTCCATTGTAATTTTCTAATTTTTAAATTTTGCTATTTTAAGTAACAGAGGCCAACTTGACGGGTCAATACTTGTTAATTTGTGAAACACATCAAAGCAAGAATCATTTTGCCACAAATTTTGTCTCAATCGCTTCAGCGGTTAATGAGATGCTGTCATTTTCATGTTTTGTGCTATTTTTAGTAACGGCAGATGGCGGCCATCTTGGAATGCCAAAATGCAGAAAATCGAAAAAGCTTATTGAAATGATCATTCTGACAGAAAATTAGTCCAATTCCACTGAGATTTTCTTATTTTCACATTTTTCTATTTTTAGTAACAAAGGCCATTATGACTTGTTTATATTTAGTTACTTTTGAAACATCTCAATGCAAAAATCATTTTGACACAAATTTCGTCAAAATCTATTCAGCAGTTACTGAGATATTGTCATTTTCATGTTTTGTGCTATTTTTAGTAACGGCAGGTGGTGGCCGTCTTGGAATGCCATATTGCAATTAATCGAAATGGCTTCATGTAAGGAACATTCTGACACAAAATTGGTCCAATTCCATTCAAGGGTTCTTGAGTAATTGTCATTTTATGTTTGTGCTAGTTTTAGTAACGGCAGATGTCGGCCATCTTGGAAGCCAAATTGCAATTAATCGAAACGGCTTCATGCAAGAAACATTCTGACACAAAATTGGTCCAATTCCATTCAAGGGTTCTTGAGTAATTGTCATTTTTATGATTGTGCTATTTTTAGTAACGGCAGATGTCGGCCATCTTGGAAAGCCAAATTGTAATTAATCGAAAAGGCTTCATGCAAGGAACATTCTGACACAAAATTGGTCGAATTCCATTCAAGGGTTCTTGAGTAATTGTCATTTTTATGTTTGTGCTATTTTTAGTAACGGCCCCCATGATGGCCATCTTGGATAGTCAACTGGCACAAAATTGAAATATTTCCTTTTAAGGACCATTGCTGACCAAATCTGACCACAATCGATTGCGTTTTCTTGAGATACTGACATTTGAGCAAAATAGGTCTAGTAAACGCTAAGTAGGTCACTGTGACCTAATTCCGCTATAGATTTTTTTCATTTTTACAATTTTTAATCCCAAGGTCCCATTAATGTTCCACGCAAACTTTCGGCCTAATATACCACATGGTTCTGGAGAAGAAGTTGATTTTGTTGTTTTTGCTATTTTTAGTAACGGCGGCCATCTTGGATTCTTGACCTGACCCAATTTTACAATTTTGAAACCCTGCAGTCTGGTCATGCTCCATGTGAAATTTGAAACCCATGGGTGCAGTGGTTTTAGAGAAGAAGTTGTTTGAAGTCGTTTGAATATGTCGTTTTTTGACATTGGCATTTGAGCAAAATTACACTCGTAAACAGAAAGTAGGTCACTGTGACAAAACTCCGCTACAGATTTTTTTCATTTTTACAATTTTGATTACCAAGGTTTCATTGATGTTCCATGTCAAAATTCAGACAAAAATACCCAGTGGTTCTGGAGAAGAAGTTTATATTGTTGTTTTTGCTATTTTTAGTAACGGCGGCCATCTTGGATTTTCAACCTGACCCAATTTTACAATTCTGAGACCCTGGAGTCAGATCATGCTCCATGTGAAATTTGAGAACCATGGGACCAGTGGTTTTACAGAAGAAGATGTTTGAATATTTGTTTTTAGGTGTTGACGGACACATTCCATGACGACGCACGACGCACACCGGACGCATTGGTATGACAACAGCTCACTATGGCCCTTCGGGCCAGGTGAGCTAAAAATGTGAGAAGCTTTTGCAAAAGCTTCTCACATTTTTTCTACAAAAAATGTTGGCATATCTGAGACATTAATGTTTGAAATTTTAAAGAAACGTTAACTATGTTAGTTTTAAACAACCGGGCCCTAATCAACTGTGGATATGCACAGGCTGCTCTTAGCCTTTACTGTTGGCATTTGCTTTTAACACCATTTTAGTATGTCACAGCTCAGCTAACACTCCATAAAGCATGCTGTAATCCCTCATTCCTCATAAGAGTAACAAGATGTTTTTAAAACAAAAATCATGCAGAATTACCATTGAAACCCCACTTTAGCATTATCTCTGCCATAACTCTTGTTCATACTTACATCTATATAATTGGCGTTGATATAATCTGATGACCTTGGTTTTCCTATAATTGGTTGTAGGAGCACTCTTGAGTGATCAACTGAAATATATTGTGAAATAAATAAAAACTTTAATGACATCCTCAAATCTTAAAAGACATCAAAGAGTCTCCAATTAGAGTAATAATTGAACTGCACCACGACAAAATCAACAATGTGGTTGTGCGCCCAGCACAGACTCAGATCAGCCTGGGCATCTGCCCAGTCTGATCAGAGTCTTCGCTGCCCGCATGGAGATAGCTTAGACCCTTAGCTACCTTTTGAGAACTTAACGAAGAGTCTGGTCAAACTGGACGGATAACTAGGCTGATCTGAGTCTGTGCTGGGTGCACAACCACATTGTTGGTTTTCTCGTGTGGCGGCTATATTAAAACTGATTTTCTTGCAAGATTTCCATTGCCTGTTTGAGACAGTTATCTCTATTTTTTTTTGTTTGATATAGTTCACTGTGGCATTCCATTTCGAGAACATTTTGGGTGGTGGTAAGAAGTAATGTCTATAAAAAGGGACTTTATGGCATATATTATAGAAAGCAGCCCCAAAAATTATTACTGTCAGACCATTACAAGGTGGTGCTTTTGTTGTGGTCTACCATTATTGTCCATGTCAAATTTCTATCAGGATAGCCTTACAACCATATGTTCAGAAAGAGCTTAGCCAGGTTGTTTAAAACTAATGATGCCATTAGTTTACAAGACAATAAATCTTCAAAGGTATTATATGCAAAAACACTACCGTTTTTGCTGAAGAAATGTGAGGAGCTTTTGCAGTGCAAAAGCTTCTCACATTTTTTCAGCAAAAAAGTTAGCACACTTGATTTTATGTGTACTGTATGACTAAAGGAATCCTGGACTAAGGACCTAGTTAAGCTAATGATGCTTTGAACAACCAGGCCATGATCTTTTGGCTTTTTATTTGTCTTGTTTTGCTTTGTTTGCCTGTCTACCTTCACCATGAGGATCGATAGCAAGTTGTACTTACATGCACTAATATTAACATATCTATTTTTGGCTTTATTTTCTGGGAGATAGGAAGCATCTGCCATGAGATCTGTTCTCGTCTGACTGGTTATATCTTCAAACTCGTTCGAGAACCCATTGTCACTGTCGGCATGTAGGGCTCGGACATGGTTTAAGAAGTCGCACACTTTTATATCTGGATACTTTGTTTCTTCTGAAAACAATAATAGACGGCGGTTATCAGACAAATGGGTACAGACGGGGGCTAAATGACAAACTGGTACAGATGGCGGTTATGTGACAAATGGGTACATTGTGATAATCATCTTTATGCAATAAATCAGTAAACCATATAGTGCTAAAAACAAAAATTGCTGAATTTGCAAACTGAGCCACTTCATCCAGATCTACACTGTGTGCCCTCTATTCTTTACATTTTCAATATGATATAGCTTGGACAAAACATTTTTTGAAATTTTGCAGACCTAGATTTTGTCATCTGCTTTTTTAGCTCTTTAAGGGTTAATATTTTCCCTATTATTTTCAAATTTATTGAAAAATCTTATAAATTCTAAATCACATACCAAACTAAGAATTCCAAAGAGGGAGCTTAATGTATATGAAACAACAAAGGCTCAGACCAGCCTGTGCTGTCTTATCACAGCCTTAGGGGTCAAATACTGATTTGAGCTGTGAATGTTTGTGAATGCATTAAGCCCCCTTTTTGTGTTACATAGCTTGTACATTTAAAAGTGACAAGCACAAAATGGGCATACAACGCTAACAAAATCATGATTCGACAAACGCAAACTGAAACAGATACAAAATCATGATATCAAAACAACTATTAAACATGTCACGACACTGTATCGAGCCTGATATGTTTCAATGACAGAGCATCAAAAAAATTGTTGTGGCAGCTTTGGACTTTTCTGGATCATTTTAAAGTTATAGAGACCATCATATTTCGGATAATACAAGGCGTTATAACTGTCGTCAAAGTCGAACATTATCTTTTTCTGTCTCTATTCATGATTGAAAACTAGTCTACAACTCCTGTATGTATACAGTTTCCTTATGCTTAAATCACAAAAAATAAATATACATGCAGTTGAATCAGCACATCAGTACATCCTGAACAAGACCTGTCTGCGTACAGGATAGCTCGCCTGCAGTGCCTTGCCCATCACATGAAAAAACTTTGACGTAAAACTTTAATGTGTGACGCCCACGCCGACCTCCAAGTGACAACAATAGCTCTCTGTACTTTTGTACAGGCAGTGTTTCCCCCAGACTGAAAAAGGGGCTGGGTGCTGCTGAAAAAAGGGCACTTTTAGCGCGGTGAAGGGCATCTGGAGGGGCAATGTTACTCACGTTGTTTGGCCTACATCTAATAATTATTAATTAACCTCAAAAGTATGATTGGTTGGTTGGTTGATTTGATGCTTAACGTCCACGGTAAACAACTAAGGTCATGTCGGGACGGTCAGCTAACCTAACCACACAATTCCTGGGCAGGCTTACACCTCCTAAGCGGTTAACCAGTACTAAGTGCACATACTTTCGCCAGTAACTGACAACTGCCCTTCTTGAATCAGCGGAAGGAGAAACGAAAGTATGTGGCCAGACCGGGATTCGAACCCAGGACCTCTGACTTACGAGTCAGGTGCCCTACCGATTGCGCTACCCGGCCCGGCCTCAAAAGTATGACATTTCAGTGCAGTAACACTACCATTATGTGTTAATATGTAGTGTAATTCAGCAGTACTGTTCATTCTGTTAGTGTGACCAGTCCATTGTTGAATTATTCAAAAAAAAAAAAAATGAACTGCTAAGAAAAAACTAGACAATCACTAAAGGTGATGAATGCCCCCGCCATATGCCTCACTAGATGAGTTATGTGTTAAAACATATTTGTGTGAAGTTACATCAAAATCTGTCAATAAATAAAGGTGCTAGAGGGATGACTGAGTTTTTCTTAAAAATAGCAACTGTGACCTTGACCTTGGAACTACAACCCTGAAAGGTTAACTTGTCCAAGATATTGTCATACTTAATATTTGTATGAAGTTCTATCAAAATCAGTTAATAAATAAATGCGCTAGAACCATGACAAAGATTTACATGAACCTATAATAGCATCTGTGACCTTGTCCTTGGACCTACAATGCTGAAACGTAAATTTGTCCCAGATATTGTGAAGCTAAATATTTGTGTCAAGTTATGCCACAATCATTCCAGAGGGATGACAGCGTATTTTCTAAAAATAGCAAATGTGACCTTGACCTTTACCCTGAAATTCTGGATCACGAACTTGTCCAAGCTATTGTCACACTAAACATTTGAGTGAAGTTACATCAAAATTGTCAATGAATAGAGGAGTAGAGGAATGATAAAGTTTTTTCTAAAAATAGCAACTGTGACCTTGACCTTGGACTTGCAGTGCTGAAACGGTAATTTATTCAAGATATTGTTATACTTAACATTTATGTGAAGTTACATCAAAATCGATCTATAAATGAAAGCGCTGGAGCAATGCCCTAGTTTTTCTGAAAATAGCAACTGTGACCTTGACCTTCATCCTACCAACCTGAAACGCAAAGTTGTTCAAGGTACTGTCATACCCAATAAAGCTGTGATGTAATATCAAAATCGGTTAATAAATGAGGCTGCTAGAGCGACAATAAAAGGTGAGATTGTATTTAAGCTAATCGTCTGTGAAGCTAAATATGGTCAAAATATGTATGTTATTCAAGGGGACATAATTCTGCAATAAAGACCTGACTGAAAGTTCTGTTTCCTTTATGCACAAGTTCAATGCATGTCTGAACTGTGTTGCAAGTTTCAAATCCCTACATCAAATACTATTGGAGGAGTTGCAGAGACAAGAACAGTACTACAAAGTGTGAAATATGGTCAAAACATGCATGTCATTCAAGGGGATGTAATTCTGCCATAATGACCTGGGGCCTGTTTCACAAAAATTTACCGTACGATGAATCGTGCGATAATCGTACGTTTGGTCGTACGAGAATCGCACGATTCTCGCACGATCGTTTCATAAAAACATCGTACGACAGATAGTACGATTCTCGTAGGATTTTAGTTATACGATGGATCGCAGACGTGATGTGTATTAGCTTTGACAGATGTGTATTGGGTTTTATAAACACAAAAAGTAGCGATTTGTAATACAACGCAATCATGTCAAAGAAAAGGGTCAACAGGACCTCCAATGAGGTTAAAGCCCTTCTCACTGAAGTAAGGAAGATGGATGGATGGATGCCTTGCGATTTTACGTCCGTTTCAACAGCATTTCAGTCGTATCAGGACGGTGGAAGGGTGATAATGAAAGGTTATGTGCAATGGAACCCTGTTTACGATTGAAACGATTTCCGCCTCCGGAAACGACCTCAGGACCGCTTGATCAGCAGGCCAGCGCTTAAACCACTGAGCTACCGGTGGCTTCTAAGTAAACATGGACGACTCCTAACCAAAGGATCGCACCTGGGAAGTTTTCAGTCCAAGGTTTAAAGTTTTTTATCCTTAGTTGCAGATCTTCAAAACCAAGATAAGTAGTAAAGGGTGTCACTACATAGTGACACCCTTTACTTCTAAGATATGAAAACAAAATTCCTATATAAATTCATTTTACAAAAGTGGGGATTGGAGATCCAAAACCTAGGACTGAACCTCTAAAAACAAGGCTGAAACTCAGGGTTTTGAAATTCATTGTGCATTGGCTTGCCATGCCCTTCCTCGATTTTCGAAATACAGTTTTGAGAAAGAAGTTCCGAGGAATTAAACTCGGGTCTTTTTATTTTGCCAAATGCTGTCTGTGATTGTATCAGCTCTTTCAGACTTGCACTGCAGAACCTTGTGGTCAGCGCAATAATTCGCTTGTATAGTATAGCAAGCCAAATTTCGCATTCTCAATTTTAGGTGTTAAGTTTTCAATCCTTTGTTTTAACTTCAAAACTAATTTTTGAAAATTGAAATTTTCTATAATCGTTTTTACAAATCCGGGTATTGAAATCAGATTTGAAACCTATGACTGAACTGAAACCAAGGTTTGAAGCTCAACTTAGGGTAAAATTTCTTAAACCTAGTTTAAAGATTTATTGTGCATTTGGCGTGTCATACCGTTGAACACAAACATGCAGTCTCCTCAGATCAGAGATCACCTAATTAGGGGTTCATAAAGTCCTAAAACCTCCCATTTTCTTGTAAGATAATTTCTCTCTATAAGAACAAATGCTGCCGTAATGATTTTGAGAATAGTCTCTAATACATTGCAGGTAAATTATCCCGCAAGAATCGCACGACAATCGTACGATAATCGTACAGGAAAAACTTCACTCAAAATCACCCTTAGGTGATTTATCATAAATTTGGAATTTTGTTAATTGGCTGATTTGCTCAAAACTTGGTATATGCTTTTCAGAAAGACAGTAGATAAATGTAATCTATTCAAAAGTTGAGTATGAGTATGTTGTGCGATGAAAGAGGAGAAAAAGTGAAATTTACGACTGCCCTTTAGGTATCGTAGATTTGATCGTAAATTGAGTTCTACGAGGACAATAGTGAAACCGAGATTTTTTTCATGAAAGCGATTTTTGGTCGTAAGATTCTCGTACGATCATCTTACGACGAATTTCAATCGTACGATTCGTTGTGAACCAGGCCCCTGGATCAAAGTTCTGTTTCCTTTATGCATATGTTCAATGCATGTCTGAACTGTGTTACAAGTTTCAAATCCCTACATCAAATACTATTGGAGGAGTTGCAGAGACAAGAACAGTACTACAAATGTGAAATATGGTCAAAACATGCATGTCATTCAAGGGGATGTAATTCTGCCATAATGACTGGATCAAAGTTCTGTTTCCTTTATGCATATGTTCAATGCATGTCTGAACTGTGTTACAAGTTTCAAATCCCTACATCAAATACAATTGGAGGAGTTGCAGAGACAAGAACAGTACTACAAATGTGAAATATGGTCAAAATATTTGTTATTCAAGGGGACATAATTCTGCAATAAAGACCTTAATCAAAGTTCTGTTTCCTTTATGCACTTGTTCAATGCATGTCTGAACTGTGTTGAAAGTTTCAACTCCCTACATTAAATACTGTAGGAGGAGTTGCGGAGACAAGAACAGTACTCAGATGTGAAATATGGTTATAATATATATATTATTCAAGGGGACATAATTCTGCAACCAAGACCTTAATCAAAGTTCTGTTTCCTTTATGCACATGTTCAATGCATGTCTGAACTGTGTTGCAAGTTTCAACTCCCTATATCAAATACTGTAAGAGGAGTTGCGGAGACAAGAACAGTACTCAAATGTGAAATATGGTCAAAATATGTATATTATTCAAGGGGACATAATTCTGCAATAAAGATCTTAATCAAAGTTATGTTTCCTTTATGCACATGTTCAATGCATGTCTGAACTGTGTTGCAAGTTTCAACTCCCTGCATCAAATACTGTAGGAGGAGTTGCGGAGACAAGAACAGTACTACAAAGTGTGACGTACGTACGTATGTACGGACGGACAAGGGCAAAACTATATGCCCCTCCCCACTTCGTGGTGGGGGCATAAAAACAATCCGGCATTCTCACCCCTTCAATACCTCCCCACCTTTCCCTCACCCTCCATATACACATCCAAAATTGCACCTCGGATGATGGGTCTGATTTGTTCTAGTGATTTTGATCAAAGCTGATACTTGTTTACACTCAAAATCTGTTTGTCTCAAAACCGAGTTTAATTCTACACTTAGATGTACCGTAAGACCTTTCTAGACTAGTTAAATATCAAATAAGGATCACGTATTGTTGCATATCTGGGCCGGTAAATTTGTAAAATCGCAAATTACTGCATGGTGACAGCTGTTGAGATGCTAAAGATCGCCGATTTCCCAAGGTGCTATTAATAAATTGACTGGTTCTCGTTCCACAGATAGTACACCTGAACCGGCAGAAACTAGATAGAAAAGTGAACGACCCGACTTTCAAAAACAGAAATCACCGGCATGTATGATCTGATCAGCCTGCGCAAATTTAGCATGATCGGTATCTGTCATGACCGTACATTACGTATCTGACATGTTTACCGGGAAAATAGATATTGAATCATTGCCTTGTTGTACGCGTCCAATTTGGCCTCAAATTCTGTAGTACATGTAGCACAATGTGAAAAAATAGTTATCGGTATTAATGCGGCAAGCGGCACCATTATGGCGATTGAATCCCCACCTGCCTCACCCTCAGCTATTATTAGTGTCATTATCGGAGCGAGGCAACCGAGTTTAACGGTGCTACTCGTCAATTTGACAGTTGGAACAGGCTGGTCACTTTAAAGAGAGTTTCTTGCCCTGGTTACTATCGCCATGGCCGCAATGCATTTGACACCTTAAAAGCCGGTTACCAGCATGTCTTTTCAGTTAGCGCAGTAATTTTCCGCTCCAATTAACACATGACGGTAAGGGTATATCACGAGGTGATAATTGCCACAGATTAATCACCGTGTTTGGTGTTTATTGATGGGCATGTGTACAGAATATCGATCGACTTGAGTTGTCAGTTTTTACAGGTATTGGACATAATGGAACCGAATCGCAATAGCAGCGTGGGAAAAGGGACTGGTTACTGATATTTTTCGGGCAGGAGGGAGCTTATGACACATTTTGGGGGCAGAAGGGCGGGACCAAAAAGGGGCAGGGCGCGGCGCCCTGCCATTTTGCTTTAGGGGAAACACCGACAGGCGAGCTAAAAAGTGGCTCACTATTCCACATAAAGTGGCTCATACTGAAATACCTCATCTGGATCTACCCTGTTTGTTCTCTAGCCTTTGAACTCTCAATATCATGAGATATAGATAGCATGCATGAAACATTTTATTTTTGCAGATGAGCATTTTGTCGTCTGCTTTGTTCGCATTTTAAAGGCTTATAAACTTCCTACAACTGACTAGTATTTAAATCAAATCTTACCAATAACCTCTGGTGGGAACACCACTGTACTTTGCGGTGACTGAGAACTGGTGGGAACTGATAAGTAGCGGAATGCATGATGATAGTATTTTCTACAAGTCACAGACCTGAAAATAAAATAAGATCAAAAGTAATGAATTATTTCAGTTTCAAATTTCCCATAGTTAACTTTCCATTTCTGAGTAGCAATATTCCTTCAACACCTGCATACAGAGTTTATGTCTCTCATTCTGATATGCTATGTTTCAACTATCAAGATTTTGTTGACAGAGGAAAAGCTACTCACCAGCAAATTGTTGTCACAGGGTTATCACAGAGCGAAACTTGTGTCAACTCTTAAGAAAGCTCTATGGGAGACACCATGACATTGTTGATCCCTACAATGTGGCCTATCCTAACCTTATTTCCAACCTGATGGTCACAGCCGAAACATAGTACGGTTTTAGTTACAGGACTTTCATTTTCACTGACTTTTCCATCAGATATATAGACATGATGGATCATGGGTGTATTATAATAAGCAGGTGATGCTTACTACTTGCGAGCACCTGATCACACTTCCATTTTGGGGATCCATGTCTGTGTTTCTAAGTATTTTGGATTTGTTGATGTTTATTTGGATTATATGAGTTCGGACTTATGATTTTGGTTCTGTGACTGCTCTACTTCAAATTACAGCAAGTAAGTGGCTCCTCTTACAGGAAAGAATTTGCTCTGTAGAGAAGCAAATTCTTTCAAGCCCTTGATAAGAAGTGGTTCCAATGCATGGGCTACACTTACCTCCCAATTTTTTTCTTCAGAAATTTCTGTAAATACATGTAATGCAAACAGTGTAGACCCTGAACAGATGCCACATTCAGCAATATTTGATCTGGGTCTTCAATGTCTGCCAAGTATCCTTTTATGGAATGCTAGCTATTAATGGTTAATGTGTGAAAACTTAAGTATACAGTGACTTACTTGTAGCCAACAAAGAGAATGACAATGACTAGGACCAACATCAATCCCACCACAATTCCTGCTACAGCCCCTGCTGACATCACCTCTAGCCTTGCTGCCATGCCAACACTGGGATCTGAATAGAGGTCAAGATAACAAATAAAGGAAGGCTTTTTGTAATTCCCGTATAAAATTTTCTTAATTCTCTCAGTTGAAAATCTGCAGCTATTGTTAGTATCAGTACTTAGACGTAACAAGAATTCTGAAGAATGCTTTGTCTCATTTGTAGGTGTTGTTACAAAGAGGCCCCTATACTACTTTCAGAGCTATACCAGGAGACTCATCCGTAGTTTAAGTCAAAAATGGCAACCAGTATGTGGTTATATCATTAATGAATAAAAGTAAACACTTTTATTGTTATTCCATAATTCAAAATAGATAGGTGGATGACACCTTTCAACAAGGTTTATGTACACATATCATATTAAGGCAATGGAAGGGTGATATTAGTAATTTTAACCTGAAGAAGCTAATAATATACAGGAACAAGTCTATCAATAAAAAAAGGCTGCTCCACCACAGCTAGACATTTATTCTGTTTTTATTCCGGGAAATAGATTTTTCATTCAACAATTACAAAAAGTTGAAAAAAATTCTATTGGATTGCCAACTGGACAAATAAATGAGCTGCGACACAACAAAACCAACAATGTGGTTGTGCGCCCAGCGCAGACTCAGAT
The DNA here is from genome assembly GCA_963989385.1 of Ctena decussata. Classification (NCBI taxonomy): domain Eukaryota; kingdom Metazoa; phylum Mollusca; class Bivalvia; order Lucinida; family Lucinidae; genus Ctena; species Ctena decussata. The sequence continues at coordinate 38,410,688 of OZ022507.1, read as the reverse complement.
CAGCCTGGGCATTTGCCCTGTCTGATCAGAGTCTTTGCTGTCCACATGGAGGTAGCTTAGACCCTCAGCTACCCTTTCAGTGCATAACGAAGACTGATCAGACAGGGGGGATGCCCAGGCTGATCTGAGTCTGCGCTAGGCACAGCCACATTGTTGGTTTTGTCGTGTCGCAGCTCAAAAGCTGACCACATCAAACAAACAAGACACGGCTGACACTTTTTTAAAGGTCTGCTACTCTATAAAGGCTGCAACACAGAAATATTCAACTTTTATTACACACTGAAAATTCCAAATTGTTGTCAATCCACGAGTTCTATCAGGGAATATTTCACTGTAAGCTAAGCTAATTCATACTGAGAATTCGAAGACTACATGGAGACGGCAAACCATGGAGATCCAGATGAAGTGACTCATAATGAGGCTCCTCATCTATATCTAAGCTGTTTGCGAATTCAGCTACAGTCAACTCTCAGTATCTCGAACTCTGATATCTCGAAGTATTCTCCTTTATCAAAGAAGATAGTTTGGCCATCTTTCCGATTTTTATTTACTTTTCAACTCCTTTTATCTCAAACTACTGATAGAGGCGCCGTAGTCGAGTGGTTAGAGTGACTCGGTTATGGTGCAGAAAGTTGCCTGAAGGTCATGAGATCCCGCCCAGGTTTCACCATCCGATGACTGGAAAACTCTCTCTGTCAACCAAGCAGTAAATGGGTACCTTTTTCGAATCAGGGAAGGATAAGGCAGTGAAAGGAGAGGGATGGGCTTCGCCTTTCATCTGCTGTGCCCAAGATACAGTAGGCCTCTAACCCCACTGCCCCTACACCTATTAGGCTATAGGAAACCTTCACCTATTGATATCTCAAAGTAAACTAGAAATGTTTTTCAGAGAAAAACTGATGTCCCCCCACCAGCCCATTTCCAATGCCTCCTTATGAGTAAAAAACCTGTACAAACAGAATACTAGGCAAATTTGGAGAAAATCTATGCACTGGTTCTAAAGATATCCATCATAGATGACTATTTCCTTGCAAATGAGGTCAAAATCTAATCAGCTCTTAAAGTTGACCCAATGATGTATCCATGCAAGTTTGGTGAAATTCCATCCATTGGTTGATTTTTTTTTATTAGGAGCGGCTGTAGCGTAGTGGATAACACTCCAGACTACCAATCCAGGGGTCGCAGGTTCGATCCCCCGCTTCTCCGGTCTTTCGGATGAGACTTTAAACCGAGGTCCCGTCTCCATATGACCTCGTTGTTGGTGGGACGTTAAACCCGAGTTCACTCACTCACTTGATTTTTTATTTGATTTGATGCTTAACGTCAAAGGTAAACAACTAAGGTCATGTCGGGACGGTCAGTTAACCTAACCACACTATTCCTGGGCAGGCTTAGACCTCCTAAGCGGTTAACCAGTACTAAGTGCACATACTTTCGCCAGTAACTGACAACTGCCCTTCTTGAATCAGCGGAAGGAGAAACGAAAGTATGTGTCCAGACCGGGATTCGAACCCAGGACCTCTGACTTACGAGTCAGGTGCCCTACCGATTGCGCTACCCGGCCCGGCTTCCATCCATTGGTTCAGGAGATATAGTGAGTACAAGAAATTGTCATCTAAGTCTGCCAGTGACCTTGAAAATGAGGTCAAGGTCACCAAAATCTAATTAGCTCTTAAACTTGTCCCAATGATGTATCCATGCAAGTTTGGTGAAATTCCATCCATTGGTTCAAGAGATATAGTTGGTACAAGAAACTGTCATCTAAGCCCTCCAGTGACCTTGCATATGAGGTCAAGGTCACAAAACTGTAATTGGCTCTTAAACCTGTCCCAACCTGTCCCAATGATGTATCCATGCAAGTTTGGTAAAATTCTATCAATTGGTTAAAGAGATATCATGGGTACAAGAAACTGTCATCTAAGTCCTCCAGTGACCTTAAAAATGAGGTCAAGGTCACCAAAATCTAATCAGCTCTTAAACTTGTCCCAATGATGTATCCATGCAAGTTTAGTGAAATTCTATCCATTCGTTCAGCAGATATAGTGGTTACAAGAAAATGTCATCTTAGTCCTCCAGTGACCTTGCAAATAAGGTCAAGGTCACCAAAATCTTCCTAGCTCTTAAACCTGTCCCAATGATGTACCCATGAAAGTTTGGTGAAATTCCATCCATTGGTTCAAGAGATATCATGTGTACAAGAAATTGTCATCTAATTCCTGCAGTGACCTTGAAAATAAGGTCATGGTCACCAAAATCTAATCAGCTCTTAAAATTGTCCCAATGATGTATCCATGCAAGTTTGGTGAAATTCCACCCATTGGTTCAGGAGATATTGTGCATACAAGAAATTTTCGTGCAATTTAAGTCATCCTGTGACCTTGAAAATGAGGTCAAGGTCACCAAAATCTAATCAGCTCTTAAGCTTGTCCCAATGATATATCCATGGAAGTTTGGTGAAATTCCATCAATCGGTTCAAGAGATATCGTGCATACAAGAGTGTGACACCGACCCTGTGACCTTGAAAATGAGGTCAAGGTCACCAAAATCTAATCAGCTCTTAAGCTTGTCCCAATGATATATCCATGGAAGTTTGGTGAAATTCCATCAATTGGTTCAAGAGATATCGTGCATACAAGAGTGTGACGCCGACGCTGACGCCGACGCATCGGGAACCGCACTGAAAACAATATGTCCCCCCTCACCTTTGGTGGGGGGACATAATTTTCTGGGACCAGAAAATTTACTTTGTAATATCAGTAGTTTGGGATGAACTTTGACTCTGAGATATCAAGAGTTGACAGTAGTTTTAATTATTGTTCCTAACGTTATAAGAAAACTTTAGTTGCAGTGAAAAAGAAGATAGACTCTGTTCAGACTGCTGCTCCATAAAGACTTTGATTTGGGTCTATATAGTACCTCTGACTGGATAATCAACTTTCTACAGCAGATATATACACTGACACAAAAATAGTTCAATTATGTACAACATCAAGCAAATGAAACAATTTTTAACCAATGAGCACTGACACTAATGTGGACACTAGACATGGGGTGATGACTGCTGACACTAATTCATGTTTGTTGTCAGAGAAGGCAACTAAATGTTATACCAAGTTGGACATACACTAAATTTACAAACGTGCATAAACCAAACAATATTTTTCTTTTTGCTGTTTTTTCTTCTTCTTTTTTTTTTTAAAGATTTTCTTTCTAAACAGCTCCTTCCCAGCAAAATATGTGATAAAGCATAACATATAAAGCAAGATGACTATTGACTATAGGCTACTCACAGTTTAGGTCAAAGTCCTTGCGCCGGACTAAAAAACCAACATACGTTTGACATTGTCTTTAACACTCTACGAAAATGAGCTAGAGCAGACTCAACTGATTCCTATTTTATTTTAAAAAAAACTTTTCCTTACTGTGAATTGCTTATATATTTCCTGAGGTTGGAGGGCAAGGCCGCTGTGGTGTATTATTCTAAACAGCTTCACAGACAGACGATAACTCAGGGGCAATTTTTCTCGTTCATCCATAAACCATGATGTAACCTCTCATCAGCCCTGCCTCGCCTAAACAAGCTTATTAGCTTTTATCCTAAAGTGCTGAAGTACTGGGACACCTATAATAATTAATTTTCCATTTGTACCATTTGTACCAAATGGAAAATGAATGGTTTTTAGGTGTCCCAATATTTAAGCACATTAGGGTATTCAAGACATGACCACTTCACCTGTATATGTGTATGTCTGACTTTCCTGCATAATGGGACACATCATACTTTTTCCAGTGCTCCAGATAAGGATTTAGGGACAATTTTCCATGTTTCTTTATAAAACATGTTGTGACCCCTCATTAGAACCGTCTTGCCAAGATGGTTATAATGAGGGTCACAATATATGTTTTCACTGAGAAGTAAGCAAAAATATCTCAGAACTGTCCTTAAAGACACTCTTTTTTTTCTTTTTTCTGCCATATTTAAAGCAAACCTACCCTCAAGTACGAATTCCACTTCTTTGGAGAAATTACCATCATAGTAATGTTGGGAGAATATACTCTTTGATGACCCAGCTATCATCAGATAATACACATGGTTGGTTGGTATATCTGTTACCATTTTCTACAAGAAATAAAAGAAAAGCATAAAAAAATAGCTAAAAGTAAAATTAATGAGATCAACAGGAATTATTAGAACAAACTTGTAAGGTAAGGGAAACTAGTCTCAGATATAAAATGTGCCAATTAACCAAACCATACCTGTCAATAACATTACCATAATAATCACATACACCAACAGAAGTACAGGCAGACCTCAGACAAACAAAAACACACGGCCTTTTTCCTTTGTTCGTAATCATTTTGGGAAATTCCATACCAATTACATGTACAAGAGCCTCAGTAGCTATTAAAAAGGGTTAAGCACATTAACTGTTAAGCTATCTATCCTGGTTGGATCCTAGATGGGTTAAGTTCTTCTTTTACGTATTGACCCCTACTGAGAAAGGAAGCAAAAATGAAAATGGCAGAGTCACTTCCCTCGATAGTCTATCCATTCCCCTTTGGCACTTTAAACTACTGTATTTTTTTTGTTTTCTGGTATCAAGCAGAGCTCTAGATAAGAGGGGTATTTGATGATAATTGAGGGATAATTTTTTTTATTTCTCATTGAAACCATATGTTGTGACCCCTCATCTGAACCGTCTCACCGAGACGGTTCAGATGAGGGGTCACAACATATGTTTTTATGCAGAATTAACAAAAATTATCCATAATTATCACTAAATACTCCCTCTTATCTAGAGCTCTGATCAAGACAGGAGTTTACCCGTCCAAAATTACTGCCAATATGTAAATCAGTCTTGTGTTATTCAGCTATGAAAAGTTTTTGCTTCCAAAACAATGCCAAAGATCTAGATCCATCTAAAAAGATGGATCTCGATCTTGGGCATTGTTTTGGAATTTAGATGGATCTAAATCTTTGGTATTGTTTTAGAAGGTAAAAACCCTGTCCTCTTACAGAAGAAATATGGAAGTTTTATTTCTGCAAAAATTAAAACAATGTGAATACTTCTCTATTTACAGAGAATTGCCTACCTCATAAACCTCTCCGCTGACCTGCCTCTCTCCGAAGACCTCTCCATTCTGACTCCGAAACCTGATGATGTACATGTCTAATTTTCTGTACACTATCTCTGGTCTTTCCCACTTCAGGTATATCATGGTTGTCGATACTACTGTCACATTTACAATCTTAGGAGCAGATGGACCTAAAATAATAAAATCTCCAATATAAGGGGAATGGATATATCATCAGTAAGATTTGGAGGTAATTTTTATAAGGGTGATAACTTCGGTGAGTAGTGTTTCCTTCCCTGGCAGAAAAGAAGGCTACTCTGAAAAGAAAGAATTTGCTCCATGAGGAGCAAATTCTTTCCTTTGAGGGTAGCCAGCCTTTAAAGAGAGAAGCAAAACCCATCAAATCAGATTGATCTTGCCTGAAAGTTTACCCATTCACCCTGATAACGAAATAAATGTTTAGATTCTAATTTTGATTTAACTGTCTCACTTATTCACTTCCTGGGGCAGGTTGTTCAAAACTAACAATGTCGTTAGTTAACGTTTTGTTAAAATATCAAACGTTAATATCTCAAATATGGCAATATTTTTTGATGAAAAATTGTGAGAAGCTTTTGCATTGCAAAAGCTTCTCACACTTTTCAACAAACCAGAGGACCAATGGTCCTGTAGCTCACCTGACACTTGGTCCTGGTATATATTTTCATGCTTTTATACATGTATATAGCACCAGGGCAGGGGCCCCCTCCCTTGGGGATTAATGTTGAGTCCCAATTCTATATACCAAGCCACAAGGTCACTGGGCCTTTGTTTCTGGACAAAGATTTCTGAAGGGTTTTTATCATAAATGGGTGTGGCGGCCACCATGTTCATACGACCATGACCATCTGAACAAACTTTGATTCCTTTGACCCAGTATTAAAGCTCCATATGAAATATAGTAATCATTTGTATAAACTATGATGGGCCTGAGTGCCCAATGCTACATACCGGTACCAAGTTTCAAGGTTATAGGCCTTTCGGTTCTCGAGAAAAAGACTTTTGAAGAGTTTTTACCATATATGGCCATTTGTATAAACTGTGATGGGCCCGCATGTGACCAAGACCATCTGAACAAACTATGGTTCCTTTAAGCCGGTGAAGCTCCATATGAAATATGGCTTCAATTGACCCTAGTGGCCTCTGAGAAGATCTTTGAAAATGTTGACAGGTGACAGAATCTCAATGACCTTGTACAAAAGTCAAAGAATGACCTTGACCTTTAACGACAAAATATCTTCATCTGGTCATTTCGTCAACCATATATACCAAATTTTGCACCTTAGACTTAAATAGTTTCTGAAAAATCCACTGTTTAAGCATTTTCCCATATAAAAGACTACATAATGTACCAAAGTTGACAGTGTCATAAATTAGGTCAAGATCAACGCATGATCATTTGTATAAACTATGATGGGCTTGAGTGCCCAGAGCTACATACCAAGTTTCAAGGTCATACACCTTTTGGTTCTGGAGAAGAAGATTTTGAAGGGTTTTTACCATATACGGGCATGGCGGCCATCTTGGTCAAGACTTTTATTCCCTGATCACACTTAGACTCCATATGAAATTTTGCTTCAATCAGACCAGTGGTTTCAGAGGAGTAGATGTTTTGAAAATCTTGATGACGGACAGACCGACAAAATGACCTTGACCTTCAGTGACATAATATCTTCATCTGGTCATTTAGTTGACCATATATACCATGTATTGTACCTAAGACTTAAATAGTCTCTGAGAAATCCACTGTATAAGCGTTTTCCCATATAAAAGCCTAACATACCAAAGTTGACCATGTCGTAAATTAGGTCAAGGTCAACGCAAGGTCATCATTTGTATAAACTGTGATGGGCCCGCATGCCCAAAGCTACATACCAAGTTGACCATGTCTTAAATTAATTCAAGGTCAACGCATGGTCATGATTTGTATAAACTATGATGGGCCAGCATGCCCGATGCTACATGCCAAGTTTCAAGGTCATAGGCCTTTTGGTTCTAGAGAAGAAGATTTTTGAATGGTTTTTTTCCATATATGGGCATGGTGGCCATCTTGGTCATGTAGCCCAGCCCCCCGGTATAAGCTTTAGTTCCCCTATCCCACTGAGACACCATATGAAATTTGGCTTCAATCTCCCCAGTGGTTTCAGAAGAGAAGACGTTTGAAAATCTTGATGACGGACAGACAGACAAAATGACTTTGACCTTCAGTGACATAATATCTTCATCTCCTCATTTATTTGACCATATATACCACATATTGTACCTTAGACTTAAATAGTTTCTGAGAAATCCACTATATAAGCGTTTTCCCATATAAAAGCCTAACATACCAAAGTTGACCATGTCGTAAATTAGGTCATGGTCAATGCAAGGTCATCATTTGTATAAACTATGATGGGCCTGCATGCCCGATGCTACATACCAAGTTTCAAGGTCATAGATGTTTTGGTTCCGGAGAAGAAGATTTTTGAAGGCTTTTTACCATATATGGGCATGGCCGCCATCTTGGTCATGTGACCCAGATCTTGGGTATAAAATTTTGTTCCCCTATCCCACTGAGACTCCATATGAAATTTGGCTTCAATCGGCCCAGTGGTTTCAGAGGAGGAGATGTTCGAAAATCTTGGTGACGGATGGTCCGACAGAATGACCTTGACCTGTAGTGACATAATATCTTCATCTGGTCATTTAGTTGACCATGTATACCAAGTATTGTACCTAAGACTTAAATATTTTCTGAGAAATCCACTGTTTAAGCATTTTCCCATATAAAAGCCTAACTTACCAAAGTTGACCATGCCGTAAATTAGGTCAAAGTCAACGCAAGGTCATGATTTGCATAAACTATGATGGGCCCGCATGCCTGATGCTACATACCAAGTTTCAAGGTCATAGGCCTTTTGGTTCTGGAGGATAAGATTTTTGAAGGGTTTTTACCATATATGGGTATGGCGGCCATCTTGGTCATGTGACCCAGACCCCGGGTATAAACTTTCGTTACCCCCATCCCACTGAGACTCCATATGAAATTTGGCTTCAATCCGCCCAGTGGTTTCAGAGGAGGAGATGTTTGAAAATCTTGACGACGGATGGTCCGACGGAATGACCTTGACCTTTAGTGACATAATATCTTCATCTGGTCATTTAGTCGACCATGTATACCAAGTATTGTACCTAAGACTTAAATAGTTTCTGGGAAATCCACTGTTTAAGCATTTTCCCATATAAAAGCCTAACTTACCAAAGTTGACCATGCCGTAAATTAGGTCAAAGTCAACGCAAGGTCATGATTTGCATAAACTATGATGGGCCCGCATGCCTGATGCTACATACCAAGTTTCAAGGTCATAGGCCTTTTGGTTCTGGAGGATAAGATTTTTGAAGGGTTTTTACCATATATGGGTATGGCGGCCATCTTGGTCATGTGACCCAGACCCCGGGTATAAACTTTCGTTACCCCCATCCCACTGAGACTCCATATGAAATTTGGCTTCAATCCGCCCAGTGGTTTCAGGGAAAAGATGTTTGAAAATCTTGACGACGGATGGTCCAACGGAATGACCTTGACCTTTAGTGACATAATATCTTCATCTGGTCATTTAGTCGACCATGTATACCAAGTATTATACCTTAGACTTAAATAGTTTCTGAGAAATCCACTGTTTAAGCGTTTTCCCATATAAAAGCCTAACGTACCAAAGTTGACCATGCCGTAAATTAAGTCAAGGTCAACGCAAGGTCATGATTTGTACAAACTTTGATGGGCCGGCATGCCCGATGCTACATACCAAGTTTCAAGGTCATAGGCCTTTTGGTTCTGGAGAAGAAGATTTTTGAAGGGTTTTTACCATATATGGGCATGGGGACCATCTTGGTCATGTGACCCAGACCCCGGGTATAAACTTTCGTTCCCCCATCCCACTGAGACTCCATATGAAATTTGGCTTGAATCCGCCCAGTGGTTTCAGAGGAGGAGATGTTTGAAATCTTGACGATGGATGGTCCGATGGAATGACTTGACGTTTAGGACATAACATCTTCATCTGGTCATTTAGTCGACCATGTATACCATGTATTGTACCTTAGACTTAAATAGTTTCTGAGAAATCCACTGTTTAAGTGTTTTCCAATATAAAAGCCTAACGTACCAAAGTTGACCATGCCGTAAATTAGGTCAAAGTCAACGCAAGGTCATGATTTGTATAAGTTTTGATGGGCCGGCATGCCCGAAGCTACATACCAAGTTTCAAGGTCATAGGCCTTTTGGTTCTGGAGAAGAAGATTTTTGAAGGCTTTTTACCATATATGGGCATGGCGGCCATCTTGGTCATGTGACCCAGACCCCGGGTATAAACTTTCGTTCCCCCATCCCATTGAGACCCCATATGAAATTTGGCTTCAATCCGCCCAGTGGTTTCAGAGGAGGAGATGTTTGAAAATCTTGACGACGGATGGTCCGACGGAATGACCTTGACCTTTAGTGACATAATATCTTCATCTGGTCATTTAGTCGACCATGTATACCAAGTATTGTACCTTCGACTTAAATAGTTTCTGAGAAATCCACTGTTTAAGCGTTTTCCAATATAAAAGCCTAACCTACCAAAGTTGACCATGCCGTAAAATAGGTCAAGGTCAACACAAGGTCATGGTTTGTACAAACTATGATGGGCCGTCATGCCGGATGGTACATATCAAGTTTCAAGGTCATAGGCCTTTTGGTTCTGGAGAAGAAGATTTTTGAAGGCTTTTTACCATATATGGCCATGGCGGCCATCTTGGTCATGTGACCCAGACCCCGGGTATAAACTTTCGTTTCCCCATCCCATTGAGACCCCATATGAAATTTGGCTTCAATCCGCCCAGTGGTTTCAGAGGAGGAGATGTTTGAAAATCTTGACGACGGATGGTCCGACGGAATGACCTTGACCTTTAGTGACATAATATCTTCATCTGGTCATTTAGTCGACCATGTATACCAAGTATTGTACCTTAGACTTAAATAGTTTCTGGGAAATCCACTGTTTAAGCGTTTTCCAATATAAAAGCCTAACCTACCAAAGTTGACCATGCCGTAAAATAGGTCAAGGTCAACACAAGGTCATGGTTTGTACAAACTATGATGGGCCGTCATGCCGGATGGTACATATCAAGTTTCAAGGTCATAGGCCTTTTGGTTCTGGAGAAGAAGATTTTTGAAGGCTTTTTACCATATATGGCCATGGCGGCCATCTTGGTCATGTGACCCAGACCCCGGGTATAAACTTTCGTTCCCCCATCCCACTGAGACTCCATATGAAATTTGGCTTCAATCGGCTCAGTGGTTTCAGAGGAGAAGATGTTTGAAAATCTTGACGACAGATGGTCCGATGGAATGACCTTGACCTTTAGTGACATATATCTTCATCTGGTCATTTAGTCCACCATGTATACCAAGTATTGTTCCTAAAACTTAAATAGTTTCTGAGAAATCCACTGTTTAAGTGTTTTCCCATATAAAAGCCTAACATACCAAAGTTGACCATGCCGTAAATTAGGTCAAGGTCAACGCAAGGTCATGATTTGTATAAGTTATGATGGGCTGGCATGCCCGATGCTACATACCAAGTTTCAAGGTCATAGGCCTTTTGGTTCTGGAGAAGAAGATTTTTGAAGGGTTTTTACCATATATGGGCGTGGCGGCCATCTTGGTCATGTGACCCAAATACCCGGAATAAACTTTTGTTCCCCCGACCTAGGTAGGCTCCACATGAAATATGGCTTCAATCGGCCCAGTGGTTTCAGAGGAGAAGATGTTTGAAAATGTTGACGACGGATGGACGGACGGACGGACGACGGAAGGACGGACGGACGACGGACGGACGATGGACGGACGGAAGACGGATGCCTGGTTATACTATAAGCTCACCTATGAGCCTAAAGGCTCAGGTGAGCTAAAAATATCAGTGTATTTGGTTATAAATTCATAAAACACTTAACGAGTTGACCTCTTAATGAGCTCATTAGGCTAACGATGCTTTGAACAACTGGGCCCTGAAGTTGGAATTTTTTCCTTATCCCATACACTAAATCCAATGCTAGCGTTAACATTTTAGTCATTTCATAACAGCTCAAGACACAAGCTGAAAATTCACTAGGAAAGGTTTTCCAATATATTTGAGGCTGTAAGGGCAGTGGGGGTTAGAGGCCCACTGTATCTTGGGCACAGCAGAGCGCATCCCTCTCCTTTCACTGCCTTATCCTTCCCTGATTTGAAACAGGTACCCATTTACTGCTGGGTTGACAAAGACAGTGTTCCAGTTGGTGGATGGCCCAATCTGGGTTTGAACCCACAACCTTCCAGAGACCTTCTGCTTCATAACCGAGTTGCTCTATTGCTCATACCCTCTATAACAATATGGGAGAATTGCCTCTCCATTCTAATGAAATACAAAGACCTGTGTTTTTATATGAAAAACTGCAAAAGTTTCACACAACAAAATAATTCTGAAGGCAGTCTCCTGCCTGTAAGAGTACTGTCACAAAACAGAACTAAACCAGAAAACTCCACATAGAGGATCTTACACAAGTGGTCATTTCATATGAAATTTATGAAACGAGCCTTCGGCGAGTTTCATGATATTCATATGAAATGACCACAAGTGTAAGATTCTGTTTATCATATAACCATTTAAAATGACATTTTAACGCCTTCAAACTGAACATTATCTCAATAAGAAACACATTGTTGGCATGGACGTTGTCAATGACGTTACAAGTACACGCCAAAGTGTTATTACATGTGTGGTCATACTATTTTTATGACACGACGTTATCCACCGAATAACAGCGACATCATAGGATAATTTTTTTTTAATGCCACTGATGCCTACAACATCTATGCCAAAACGTAGACACAAAGGAGACAAAAACTGACTTATAAAATGAGCCTGACACACAAAACCAACAAAGTGGCATGTGAGCCCGGGCAGACTCAGATCAGCCTGGGCACCAGGCCCAGTCTGATAAGAGTCTTTGCTTTGTGTGTGGAGCTAATTTAGATTTTTAGCTACTCTTTAAGCACACAGCAAAGACTCTGATCAGATCAGGCAGATGCCCAGGCCGATCTGAGCATTCATGTGGTCCACATGCTACTTTGTTGGTTTTGTGGTATCACGGTTCAAATCTTATTTGAATCAATTTTTCAGTGAACAGCTGTTGTAAACACCTACCTTCTACATCAGTAACAGCCAGCAGTAGATTACTGTACTCACTATATCCCCCACCTGTCTCAGCCCTCACTCTCAAATAATACTGGGTGTACGGTTCTGTAAATAAAGAGTGTACATCATACTCTTTAACACTTTAAGTACCAGTGACAAAAATAGCAGAATTAGCAAACAGTGTAGATCTTGATGAGGCGGCTCATATTTGCCTCATCTAGACCTACAATGTTTCCCCTCTACTTTTTGAAATCTCAATATAATATAGCTTAAAGGAAACATATTTTGAAATTTTGCAGATGTAAATTTTGTTGTCTGCTTTTAGGCACTTAAAGGGTTAAGGCAGCATCTAACCCTGTGAATGCAAACTATCTCATATGATAGATTTGAATGTCATATAGTTGTGCTGAATCTCCATAAATGTCTGCTTGAGTCCAGAGCTCTAGATAAGAGGGAGTATTTGATGATAATTAGGGATAATTTTTTCTTGTTTCTCAACGAAAACGTATGTTGTGACCCCTTATCTGAACCATCTCAACGAGACGGTTCAGATGAGGAGTCACAACATATGTTTTTATGCAGAATTATCAAAAATTATCCCCAATTATAATCAAATACTCCCTCCTATCTAGAGCTCTGATTGACTGGCCAACCCTTGTCAAAACAACAGTCAATGACTGTGTATTGAAATTACAGAATCGTAAAAATTCTACGTATTGGGGCAGATAGGAGTAAGCAAACAGTGCAGACCAAGATCAGAATGCCCACTCCTAAAGAAGCAATCTGATCAGGGTCATGTTTGCCATTCAATCTGCAGCTTTTGGATACATTAGCACATTGTAAAAACAAACTGTTTAATTTCTGTGACAATTACGGTAATACAGTACAACTTCTTTGGCTGGAACAGGCTTGGGACGATGAAAATTAGTTCCAGCCAAGGGTAGTTCTAGCCATCCAGGGTTAGTTTCTATATAAAGTGATCTCTAGGGTCCCAGCAAAGAGTTCTAGTCAGGCAGGGTTAACAAGCCATCTGGGTTCAAGCTACTGAAGTCCTGCTGTAATTAATGGTGTGCCAATTTTTAGAATTTTATGGTATTATCAGGATTCAATATAAGGTTTTTACCATAATGACCCTAAATATTGAGACAGAAGTGTTACAGCAAACAGTGTAGACCCAATTCAGGCTGCAGTCGGATCTAGTCTGTCTCAACTGCCACTTTGTTAGTTGTTTACAATACATAAGAAGGCAGTAAAATCAGCTTGTTAAAACTGTAAAATAATTACAGTCATTGTAAACACATCTCTATATCTACTACCACTCACTACTTTAGTGGGGTTTAAATGCATGGGTACTTTCAGGGGAAGCAACTTTGACAATTTCCTTTTTCCTCCCTTTTCACTAGGGGTCAACTCTTAAAGGAAAGAATTTGCTCCAGTGGAGCAAATTCTTCCCTTAAGAGTAGACCGCATTTTGGAAAGCTTTTTTTCTCACCAAGGGAAGCAAACATGAAGTCACAAAAGTTGTTTCCCTTAGTAAAAATGGCATAAAAACATAGAAGTGTACCCATAACCTTAATTATCTTTTCTGTGATAGGCAGCCTATCAAGCACCTACCTAGCCCAGTGATGTGAGCCGACATGGGGTCGGTGAGGTGTCCCGTGATTATTCGTGTCTTGTACGTATTATTATGGATCCACTGCAGCTGGTAGTTCTTTAAGAGGCCATTTTTCTCCACAGGGGCTTCCCAGTGAACCGTAAAGGAACGAGACTGCATCTCCGAGTAGTGGGTGAGGAAAGGGTTATCAGGCACTGAAAAATATATGGCAAGTGTTCTCAAATTTTATACACCCATAAAAAGTACGGATTTTCATATATTTTTCCTGAAAACAAAGCGTGGTAATGCAGTGCAGACCCAGATCAGACTGCTCCTGAATGGCAAATAGTGTATACCATGATCAGACTGCTCCTCCTGGAGCAGTCTATTCTGGGTCTTCACTGTTTGCTTAGGTTTTTTTTTTAAGAAACATCGGTGCTCAAATTTTCAGAACATTTATCATATACATAATTTATTTGATATCTATCAAATATACCCATTGAACTGTCAGTTTCTGGCCACCTGATACAAGATCTGGCATCCTGCTTCTGATGCATTAGTTTTTAATGTGTACAGAAGCTGGGGAACCAGACAAATCAGACTAGTGACGCAGTGTAAACAAACAATCTGTTACACCTGGTGTTCCCACTTTTTCAAATAGTCCTGTAAATGAGTGAATTAAACCAGATAAAAAGGAAGAATCTAATACACATATCATTACAATGGTAACTCAATCTGGCCATGTGCAATACCTATCCTGGATGTTCCATGGCCCCGAGGTTATAAAACTTTTTTCATGCTCAACTCAGCTGAGCATGAAATTTTACCTGCTGGTAAATAGCAAATCACTGATAAGTACAGTTGTTTTCTTGCTTAGTTGAGCTGATTATGAAATTTTCTCTGCTTATGAATATGAATATGCCAACATTAGTTGGAATTTTCATATTTATCAGCTGAGAAAATTTATGCTCAGCCGAGTTGAGCACGAAAAAAGTTTTATAACCTCGAGGCCAGATCTTCCTCTCATCTTATCCTGTGATCTGGAGGAGCTGGAGTTGTGGCTAATGCGCTAGACTACCAATCAAAGGGTTGCAGGTTGGACCTGTCGCTTCCCTGGTCTTTATGATGAGATACTAAAATGGAGTCCCATCTCTGTTGTTTGTTTTTTTTGCCCTCTAAAGGTTAACGCAAAGCTGCATCCAGCTGATCATAAAAGTTTTATAACTGTTTTGCAATTCAATATCTCTATATTATAATATCGTTTGAAACAAGGCTTGTCTCTGTGTTCCAGCTGCCGGGCCGCCTAGCGCAGTAGGTAAGGCGCCTGACTTGTAAGCCAGAGGTCCTGGGTTCGATACCTGGTCCGGCCACTTACTTTCATTTCCCCTTCCGCTGATTCAAGAAGGGCAGTTGTCAGTTACTGGTGAAAGTAAGTGCACTTAGTACTGGTTAACCGCTTAGGAGGTCTATGTCTGCCCAGGAATAGTGTGGTTAGGTTAACTGACCGTCCCGACATGACCATAGCTGTTTACCGTGGAGGTTAAACAATAACACAACAACGACAAGTTCCAGCTTTGAAACTGTCATTTCTTGCATTAAACCAAAAGAAGAATTATGATGGCATTATGTTAACAATAAGCATGCAATCTCAAACATTTCTGTGTTTCAGGATAAACCATAATACAATTTAAAAGAAAGGAAAGGTAATCATACAGCAAAAATTATTTTTGCTACAGTAACTTTATCTGATGCTCAATGATCAGCCATGAGGCTTCACAGCTCATATGATCCTGTGACCCTGAGCTCCAAAAATAAGAAGGGGTAACAGGGATAATTCATAGACAAATTTTCTTATTCTTCATTGAAAACATACATTGAGACAGTTCTCATGAGACATCACAATTTATATTTTTATGGAGAAATATTGAAAATCTATAATACTAAATAAACGAAGTAACGCATAAACTGCAAAATTGGTGGCATTTTCAAGCATAATTTCTATACTGGTTCTTTCGCATATTGCTATCATTGATAATTTCGGTTAGCGTGTGTTTTAGTTTCACGTAGATTTAAAGAATTTGGGAATTAAAATCGTCTTTCATTTTAAATACTCCCAAGTATTTTTCTAGAAACTTCGATGTCAACAATGGGTGCGTTCGAGTGAAATTATCGTGTACTCAAATACACGTTTTAAATTAATCCGGTCGTTTCGGTTCTGCGTCGTTATATCGGCGCGCTGCTTAGCAAGTCCAAATTTAGCAGGTTCTAATGCAAAAATCCGACCAATGAACGTACGTCAATCCCCATAAAAACGATTTATTTTAGTATTTTTGCTCATATGTCTAAACGGATGAAGAACTAAATGGTCATAGTCCCGACGGCCCAGGCTCGAAACGACCCATTTTCTTCCAGAACGATAGTCAATACGAGTAGCCAATCGAACTCGCCCATTGAAGAATAAAGCTCAACGCACATGGTCTTTCGAAAAGTTGGACGGACACACGGCGCCAAGTGTGTGCGGCTATGGTTACGTACCACTGAGCCATTTGGGGAACGTCGTTAGGAGAATTCAAACTGAACTGAACTTTCGAAAAGACAAAAATTAAAAATGTCTAAGGTTAACACACATGCGCCAGGTAAGAAAGGGCATTTTTTCCAGCGAAGCAGACAAATCAATTTCAATGATTCAACGAAACTAGCCTTTAGTCTTCAGAGAGCTTGAATATTTTCCCCCAAAACGTTCCAGGACCCAATTTTTCCAGAAAAAAAATACTCAGGACAGGTCACATAACTTAGATGGAAAAACATTTATTATGGTAAAAAATTTCAAAAATCTTCTCCCCCAGAACCACGCCGGGCCGCGTAGCGCAATCGGTAGGGCACCTGACTCATAAGTCAGAGGTCCTGGTTCGAAACCCGGCCTGGCCACATACTTTTGTTTCTCCTTCCGCTGATTCAAGAAGGGCAGTTGTCAGTTACTGGCGAAAGTATGTGCACTTAGTACTGGTTAACCGCTTAGGAGGTCTAAGCCTGCCCAGGAATAGTGTGGTTAGGTTAACTGACCGTCCCGACATGACCTTAGCTGTTTACCTTGGACGTTAAGTATCAAATCAAATCAACCAATTCCCCCCCCCCCCCCCCCCCCCCCCCCCCCCCACCCCCCCGAACCACAAATCCTATGATCTTGAAACTTAGCATGTCGCATCAATGACTCAAAAGCTCAACAAAATTTATATAAATGATGACCCTGTGATGACCTTGTTACGGCAAGGTCAACTTTTGAGTCACTTAGGTTTTTCGATAGGAAAAAGTGAAAAAAGTTGATTTTTTTAGAAACAATGCAGTCTGCTACCTGAAAGTTTGTAGATGCAGACAACTAATTAGGTAAATGAAGCTTTAGTGAGTATTCATGGTAAAGGTCATATCTTCACCTGGGCCTAAGGCCATTTACATTTAAAAATTAAAACTCGCTTTTTTTATATAAACTTGACCATCATGAAATATTTCCGCGCTTGGGCGGGCTCTTTTCTAGTTATCCCTAAACTATCCCTGTTACCCCTTCGTAACTGGAAACACTGCTGTGACCTGGTAACAGCCACTTGATTATCTTACCTCCCTGTGTGGTCCTGACCACCACCCAGGCTGCTGGTCCCTTTCCCACATCATTTACCACCTGTATGGTAATGTTGTAGCGAGTGAACGGTTTTAACATCTCAATAAGAGCCTCCTACAGAATAAAACATGTTTAACCCTTTAAAGCCACAAAAAGCAGATGTCAAAATTTACGTCTGCAAATTTTCAAAAAATGATTCATCTGAGCTACATCATATTGAGGATTCAAAGACTAGAGGGCAAACAGCATAGATCCTGATGAAGAGGCTCATAATGAGCCACCTATCAGGATCTACCCAGTTTGAAAATTCAGCTATTTTCATCACTGGTGTTTAAAGTGTTAATCAGAGCATCATTACATTATTTTATAGCTATGGGCTTTACCACGCTTTCAAGAATTTCTCTAATATATAGTTGTTTGCTCATCGAAGGTCGTCCAAAACCTGTACGCTGGAGAAAAACCACCTGACCTTCTGTTAGCACATGCTTTCTCAGATATGGCCCAGGCAAGACGTAAATGGCAGGAGTGCGAGTTCTAGTGATCAAGTCAAACCACTACAAGATAGGGGTCTGCAGCTCATAATAACTCATCATAACATGGTATTGGACATATGGCTATCATGCTAATTTGTCTCATATTCCTTTGTTGTTTCCAATGGCTGAAACAGGTTTGGGACCATGAAAATTAGCAGTAGCCTAAAGTAGTTCTAGCCATCCTGGGTTACTTTCTATATAAATTGACCTCTAGGGACCCAGGAACAAGTTCTGGTCAGACAGGGTTAACAAGCCATCAGGGTTCAAGCCACTGAAGTTCTACTGTAATGTCATGCTGCAAACATAGTGTAATATTTACCCTTGCCTCTGCCTTTCTTTAAATGAACCTATTTCAAGCAAATGTATTCATCTGTTGATGAATGATAAGTTGCCTGTGAAAATGACATTGAAATATCTGAGCAATTTCACTGGCTGTCATAACTTCATAAACTTCATAATACTGAATGACATCCAGCTATCATTACTGCTGTTCAACAACAGGACAAAACACAGCTGTTAAAATTTTGCTGTTTCCAAAAAAATGCATATTTTATTTTATTTACAAGTTGTAATTTGTAGCATATATGTTTTAAAATAAAGGTATAAATATGAGAAGAACAGACTCCTACTTATTAACATTCAAAAGAGCCCAGTTGTTCAAAGCATGGTTAGCTAAACAAAGTTTCAGTCAAGTATTTATTAAATCTTTTATCACCCATAAAATCAAATGCCTTAATATTTATTGCCCAAAAAATATGCAGAGTTTTTGCTCGCCAAGAGTGAGGGTTTACAACGTATGATTTTACAGACAAATATCGTATTCAACCCTTTTAGCACAATGTGTGCTTAAAGGCCCTATTGCTCTATAAACATGAAAAATTTCATCACCAGGTATCGCTGCAAGCTTCTCATCATAGTTTCTTCATTGTAAATGACCGCGATCGGTCGACTTAAAACAAACTAGAAAATGTGTTTGTGAAACACTATGCCCCCAACCTTATGCTTGCCTCTAAAGAAGATTTATCAATTCATCTACATCTTAGCTTGTAACTGTATGCCAGATATATAAGGAACATAGCTTAGCTGTTCTTCAGATATTTTGTTCACATACACATTTAGCTTCTTCGTATTCAAAATGCCTATGTCTGACAATGGTACAAATTTTACCAAAAATTTATAAAATAGGCTCAAATGTTAATCAGGTCATCTACACCATAGTCCAAACCTGCATGCTAAATATAAGGATTCAAGCTTATGTGGTTATTCAGATATTTTGTTCACAAGCTCGTTCCTATACAAAATGCCTATGTCCGAAAAAGGGGCATAACTTGGTAAAAAATTGACCAATGTTTTTCAAAACTTAATCAGGTCATCTATGCCTTAGGCAATGTCTTCCTGCAAAAAATCATGATCCTAGCATCAGGGGTTCTTGAGATATTTTGTTCACAAGGTTCCATAGGCTTAAAATGCACTAAGTCGAAAAAGGGGCGCAACTCAGTCAAAAGTTCACTTTTTTTTTTCAAAAGTTAATCAGGTCATCTACACCTTGGGCAATGTCATCCTGCAAAAAAACACAATCCTAGCATCAGGGATTCTCAAGATATTTTGTTCACAAGGCTCCATAAGCTTACAGTGCACTAAGTCGAAAAAGGGGCATAACTCGGTAAAAAATTCACGAATTTTTTTCAAAAGTTAATCAGGTCATTTACGACTTGGGTAATGTCATCCTGCAAAAAATCATGATCCTAGCATCAGGGGTTCTTGAGATATTTTGTTCACAAGGTTCCATAGACGAAGTCGAAAAAGGGGCATAACTCTGGAAATACGTGACCGGCGGAAAAAAGAAAAAATACGGGTCCGCTTATTTTTCATGTTCATGCCACATATAACATTTCAAGATCCTAGCGTAAGCAGTTCTTGAGTTTCCCAGCTGCCGAAAAGCGTTACGGACGGACGGACGGACGGACAGACGGACGGACGGACAGGCCCAAACCAATATGCCCCCTCAACTTCTCCGAAGTTGGGGGCATAAAAAACATCCATGACTTTCACATAAAAAGGCTTTGAAAATTTATTTGGGTCATTTTAGTTGGCAACTAAAATAACCTACTTTCGATTTCATGTCCTTGAATAAAATGGTAAAAATACAATGTACAAGAGTGGGGCCCCATTCAGTGTGGCGCTTTTGTTTTCATTGCATCACTCAACCGCAAACCAGAAAAGGAAAATCATATTTTAATGAGCGATTTGTAGTTTTTCAAAAACCTGTTTGCCATACTTTTTGCCAACTATTTTGATCAATTTATGCAGATCAACCTACATTTTATCACCAATCGTGAAGGTTGAAAGGCTTTTCGTAATGATTTGTGTTTGGAAGTGTTTTACACTGATAGGACTATGGAGCCTTTAACATTTTCAAAATGGCATTAAATACTTGCAGCAGACTTTCTTCCTAATAAGCACACATTTCGAAGTAATTATTAGATATAGATTTTAATGTTTAAAGCACCAGAGCTTTCAGTCATGAAGGATGGAAAAGCTTTGTAAGTGAAAACTGAAAGAGAACTATAGCGTTTTCAGCACTTGTAAAGAAGCAATCAAAGGAATAAAATGGTAAAAATATGTACTACTAATCATATGCCTCAGAAATTCCCATGATGTGCGCTTATTGGGGCATGTGTGCTAATTAGGTTGAATACGGGAAGTCAAATTATCCCTAATTATCCATGTTACACCTTCTGACAAACTGCTGTTGTTGTGAGATGAAACTGAAATTCTCTGGAAATGATGGAAGTGCTGGTTACCGTTCTTTCCTTGTCCTCTATTGAGACAGCATAGACTGCAGCATCACCAGCAATACCATACTGTATTTGATATCCCTCCATCACTCCATTAATGTGGTCCTCAGGTGGTGGCTCCCACATTATCTTTATTTTGGTACTTTCAGGGCTGCTGGCTCGAAAATTCAGTGGTGGTGAGCTGGGTACTGAAATATAATTATATTGTGGCCCTGAAAACTCAAAATACAGTAGAACTTCAATGGCTCGAACCCTGATGGCTCGTTCACCCTGCCTGGTTAGAACTACTTTCTTGGTCCCTAGAGGTCACTTTATATGGAAACTAACCCTGGATGGCTAGAACTACCCTTCGCTGGAACTAATTTTCATAGTCCCAAGCCTGTTCGCCAATGAAGTTCTACTGTAATGCACTGGTCATGACTTGAGAATAATTATTTGTTTGAGAAAATCTAAAGTTTCTATTGAAAGAATTTCAGTTTGTTATGTCATTGAAAAATTGGCGGAGCATGGCATACACTGTCTGCCATGCTCCTTAAACCAATGATGTCATATATCTGTTACCAAAGCAACTAACAGTTCATATTGATGTCTAAGTGAAGTCATCAAGACGTCATTCTGCCAAGCACAACAGTTGGTAATTCCATGGTTGCTATGGTAACAGATCTATGGCATCATCTCACTTACAATTCGAGAGGAGCATGGCATACACGTATGTCATACTCCTCTCGAATTATAAGTGAAATGCTACCTGAAATTCATACAATGGATAAGTCAGATTTTCACAAACAAATAATTATTCTCAAGTCATTTAATTCTGTGTTACTAGTGTCTGGAGGTCTGGTTGAAAACAGCCTAAGAAAAGGAAAAACAAGAATTCTGCGGACTGTATGTCGCAACTGTCGAAGGCTTTACTTGCCCACACTGCTTTTTAATTTCAGTATATCAATTTTTCCAGATCAGGGCACAATGGGTGTGGAGTTACTGAATTGAAGATTTGAACCATGACATGAGAAAACCAACAATGTGGTTGTGCTCCCAGCGCAGACTCAGATCAGCCTGGGCATCCGCTGAGCAGACTCTTTGCTAAACGCTTAAAGGGTAGCTAAGGGTATAAGCTACCTCTATGCGGACAGTGAAGGCTCTGATCAGACTGGACGGATGCCCAGGCTGATCTGAGTCTGCGCTGGGCATACAACCACATTGTTGGTTTTCTCGTGTCGCAGCTCATATTGATCGGACAAGTGCCACAAGTGCAAAGTAGAACTCATGACACCTTGTGTCAAAAGCACATACTCAGTCCAATTGGACAGGCGTTCCTCTAGAATACACTAGTTGTTAATTCTCCTTCTATAGTTCCCTAAAGGTATTCCAATATATGAGGCACAAAAGGTAACCTACCTTCAGGTCTGGTGATGAAGATCGAGCTAGGGCTGCTTGGTGTACTGTTGCCTATTGCATTCTTAGCTATCACTTGGATTTGGTAAGGTGTATGTGGTATTAGGTCTCTGATCACTATACTCGTTGTTTTCTCATTGACTAGCAGGGCTCGGCCTTTTTGCCATTCCTGGTCAGCAGTTCTGAAAAACATTCCGAAGAGCTGAAGAGAAAGTTACCTACAGTTAAAGAGTTAATGATAAAATCTGTCAACAAAGCTTAAGTTTCATTTGGGTCTTGAGGACAATTCTGTCTAAATCTATTTATTCCTGGACACTTTAATTAACTAGACAGTGAAAATCCTGATGAGACAGCTCAATATGAGCCGTCTCATCTGGATTTCAATGTTTGCAATGGTATGTCTGAATTAACCCGCTGTCCCAAGTTACCCGCCTCGACCCTATTGTATACAGTTTTGCTCAGCAAACATTTACATAATAACAGAATAGAATTATACTCACTAAAATCAGTCTCATACAAAAAAAAATAATAATTTAAAACAAGGACTCAAATGGCAATGGAACTAAGTTATTTTTTTTCATAAATCTCAAATCCGCCAAAAAAAAGTCCACCAACAGGTCTGTTTATCAAAAACGCCAAATTTTGCTGGCACCAAATATGTGTTTACAATTTAGGCTCTAAATAAAGCCCCCCCCCCCCAACTTTCATAAAATGCAACCCCCCTGGGACATTTTAATAGGATTAACACAGGAGTTCCAGTTAACCATCCGGTTCAGGAGAAATACTTCAAGAGTTAATGTAATCAAAGTCTCAATGTGCAGTATATTTTACTTACTTGACATTGATGATATAGTTTGTTATCGGACTTTTGTTGTCGTGGAGACTCTGTTTCCAAGTTACCGTGGCATTTCTTGACGATATTGCCGTCACCTCCGGAAGACCTGGTGGACTTGGAACATCTGTTGAGTGAAAAAAAAAAAATAATAATTTTTATACAACAAACACTATGCATGAAAAAAAAATTTCTCCACAAAACCTGTATCTTCCACAGAAGCTATCTTTCATCATCTATCGTTCAAAACTGGGCCAATCAACTTAAGGTAAAATATCTTACAAACACTTATAAGAAACAGTATATGCAAAAACTGACATAGTCACTTTAACACTTTAAGCACCAGTGACAAAGTTAGCATAATTTGCAAACAGCATAGATCCTGATGAGGCACCTCATACAGATCTACACTGTTTGCCCTCTAGTCTTTGAATTCACATTATGAAATGTCTTGGACAAGGCATTTTTTGAATTTTGTTGTCTGCTGTTTGGTGCTTAAAGAGTTAAAGAAGCTTTCTGCAGAATACAACCAAAGTTCTCCACTTTGTTTCTGACATATCAGATTCATCAAACATGGCCAATTCATAAACATTTTCATAACGAGTAATGGAAACAAGGTCTATGTCCCTACGTCCTTACGCATACTTTGGTTTTTACAATTCACTATCACCTACATTTAAAGTGCTGAAATGAGCCGCCTCATCTAGATCTGTACTGTTTGCTCTTTGTTTTTTGAATGCTCTGCTTGGATGAAACACTTTTTAAAATTTTGCACATTTAAATTTTGTTGTCTGCTTTATAGGCTCATTAGGGGTTAAACTTGATTTTAATGATTTTGAAATCAGCTCCTTTACATATATGACCAGCACTTAGGTCAGTTTGCACACTAGATCTGGAGCCTAACAGACTTTTACCACTAGTATGCAGATGTATAGGCTGATCTAAGTAATCAATTATCCCATATACTTTTTCTCAAGAGTTTTGCTGACTGTACAATTGTTTGGGGTATATCTATGTTCATGATTTTCAAGCTCTGCATATGCACACAAGACTGAAGTCGAGCATATCAACCCTTTCTTTTCTACGAAGGGCTGGCCAGGAAAGCATGTCATCTTGACTTTCAATGAAATGAAAATAGGGTAGAGTCAGGTAATTTCGGACAGCAGGTAAATTCGGACAGTGACATTTTTTCCTTTATAAGTCAGTCATTAGGAATTAAAACAAAAATAACTGGGCAAACAGTAAAAATCCTGATGAGACGGTTCATTATGAGCAGTCTCATCTGGATTTTCACTGTTTACAATAGTATGTCCGAAAGTTACCTGACTCTACCCTAAATGCCCTAGCCCCTGCCCAAGACCCAGCCAGTTGAGACCCATTTCAGTGTGTAAGAAAGCACAGCTTGATTTGTATGTTTTTCTTGCTTATGCATACAAATCAGGCTAGCTATTCATTTTCACTTTATTATATTCATAGAAAGTCAATGTCCTGTAATGGAAGTCAACAACAGTATGAAATATTCATTCATAAACTTTGTCATAATCATTATGCTGTGAACTTTCTGCCCTTAACAAAAGTACAATTATGGTTTTCAGGAAAGCTTGCAAACACATAAATGGTTAATCATTCAACCTTTTCAGATGTACTAGAGAAAAGACATGTTTTTTTAACCCATAAAGCGCCAAAAATGAAAAATTGTTGAATTTGCAAACAGTGTAGATCCAGATGATGTGGCTCATAATGAGCCACCTTAACTGGATCTACACTGTTTGCCCTGTAGTTTTTGAATTCTCAATATGATACAGCTTGGACAAAATATTTTTTGAAATTTCTGAAGACGTAAATTTTGTTGTCTGCTTTTTGGCGCATTATGGGTTAAGATTGATGACAACTCTTTTGTTTACTGCATAATATGAATGCAGCCTCATTCAAGATAAGTAACGATGAGTTCCAAACAAGTTAGTGTGGGTTTTGATATCTCTCATTCTCCATACAGACACATGATGTGGCCCCTCATTAGAAGCACCTTGGTGAGATGGTTCTAATGAGGAGACATAATGTGCTATAACGAGAAAACAACTCCGAACTATCATTCAAACCCATCATTATCTGGAGCTCTGGGTCACTAGGATGCATTAAGAATCAATATCAAGCCTCTCATAGATGTGACACACCAATCTTCATAGTTGATATCATTACTGTCCCGATATGAAAACGTGATGCAGAATATCTACTGCCATTTACTTGGAAGAATCTTTCAAAAGAAGTTGATGGACTTGAGCTCCAGATAAGCCTTATTTTCATGGTTGCTAGTGACTTTTTTGTATGTACTTCTACATGAAAATACACAGAATGGCATGTGATTACTTGCCATTGTCCTGAATTCTTAAGTTAACCCTTTTTTTTTAACTCCTGGACTTGTCCTTACTTATCATATGGATGAGTCCATTTCTAGTTTTAGGGGTTTCAGGTGAATGTTGCATAGAAATTCCTGTAAGCAAAAAGTGGAGAGCCTGATCAGATGCCACATTTTCTGCACTGTTGCAAATGTCCCCAAAACAGGTTTCCAGCCTATCTCCAACTTGATCAAAGCACAGTTAAAGTATGTAATAGATTGTACTGTACAGCACTGATGATCAGGTTACACAAAAAAAGACTGGATATAGTCAGAAACAATACTCTGAAAGAAATACCAATTTCAAGGTTGGTGCTAGAATAAAACTCATGAATTTATGAACACCTTTCACTTTTTTGGAAACTGACAGAAAGTGATATTGAAAGTGTTAAAAAAATATAGCTGACTCTACAGTATTTCCAACACTGATATCTCAAAGTAAACTCTTTTGTCAAAGTAAATTCATGAAAAGTTTGGACACATTCCCTACTAAACTACTGCAATCTCAAATAAATTTTCTGGTTCCTTGGACTTTGAATTAATGAGTGTCAACTGTACCTATTTTTTTTGTAAAGAAATGCATTAAAATGACTAAATTTGCACTCTCAAAATGTTGGCTTACTTACGGCTCTGAGGCCTTTAACCTTGTTTCAGTTAGAGTTAACAAGAAGAACATTAGAAATTAATGTGTACCTTCATGCTTTCATGCAACACCCATTTTCTGACTGATCTAAACATCCATGCAACATGCACAACTTCCAAAACTCATTATCAGTGCAGCTCAAGATGAGGGGATATTTAAGGTGGCTGATTGCACACTCATTTTCATTTTTGTCTCCCTTCCCAGCTGGGCTCAACTCATAGAAGAATGTTGGCCTCCTAGCAGCAAACTCCTTCCTTAACCCATTCCATTCGGGATACCCCTTTAGGGGTATCTTGGCAAACAGTTTGGATCCAGATCAGGCCCCACAAATGTGAGATCTGAGATCCAGACTGTTTGCTGCCTAGACATCATTTCTACAAGAGTTAGTCAGACCAATATTGTGAAAATATTCTTGATTTTTGATGCAAACGACAATTTCAGCAGCCGAAAAAAAATACCCAAAATGCAATGGGTTAAGGTGTGGACCCCATTTTGAAGGGCTTCATCATCCAGGGATGCAAGCAGAACTCACAAAATTTGTTTCCCTTAATAAAACAAGGGAGACAACTTTTGTGTTTTCCTGTCTGCTTCACTGGGTGACCAAACCATTCATAAAGGGGTCTCCTATGGGGTATTGAAGTAAAGAATTTGCTCCTTTTCTTACAAAATAAGAAGGGAAGCACAAATGAAAATGGCAGAGTTGTTCCTCCTGAGAGTGTATCCATTCATCTTTGTCTCCTGCTAAATCTTAGATTAGCCTGAGCATCTTCAAACTGGCCGGGGCCGGCCAGTGCTCCAGATAAGAAGGGGTAGCAGAGATAATTTAGGGATAATTATCTTCATTTCTCCACAAAAACATATTTTGTGACCCATTATTAGAACCGTCTCATCCAGACAGTTCTAATGAGGGGTTACAACATATGTTTTTGTTGAGAAATAAGAAAAATTATCTTTGAATTATCCTCAATACCCCTTCTTATCTGGAGCTCTATGCCCTATTGCTCAACCTGGCCAATATAATCACTTTATAAGATATTTCTGTCCAAATTGTATAATTTTTTCATGTCAACACAATTTTTCTGTCATGTTTAGCTGATGCCTCTGAATTTGTTGTTAGGGGTGACTTTGTTAGCATAGAGATTATGGTGACAGTTTGAATCTAAAAGCTGCTCCAATCAGTAAAACCTTATTCAGACCATGTTATCCCTTTTAGAAATGTAACTTTTTCATACACCGTATATGCAGATAAGATAGATTATAATGAACCATCTTATTTGCAACTACAGTGCCATCTTAAGGTTTCCACTTTCATCAAAGGATGGAAGAGTCCATTTCCAATATCTTATACCCGGTAATTTTCGCGGGTTCAAATTTTCGCAGTTAAGATCCGAAAACATAAACCTTAATTTTCGCGATTTTTAATTTTCGCGGTTATCAACGTGCAGGAAAAATAAACTGTATACTTCCTTTTCACTATAGCCAGTTCTTTCATCAGCCTGTGGCTGGGCCGCAGGTTGATGAAAGAACTGGCTCAAGTGGAAAGTACCAGACTTTACCGAAGCAAATAGAAACAAAATATATAGACACTGAGTCTACTGAAGATATTTTGTAAGAAACATGAATTGTGCGATTTTAATATTCCCGGTTAATAAAATACCGCGAAAAATGGAACACCGCGAAAATTATCGCGTATACGGTAGTGGGAAGCAAAGGGTTAACATCTCTGGCCGATCATTTACATGCAAGACGTGACAAATTCTACCAACTGTTCTTTCCAACACTATGTCCTGTGAACATACAGAAACAACAAATGATCAAACCTGGTACAAAACGTTTCATATACTCTGGAGTTGTCCACTCATACTCATGATCTGTGAAATGACAGTAAAAAAGATGAAAAATGAAATGATAGAGGACGGTAAGCTATATGCCTACAGTAAACAGTCAAATCAGCCAGCGTGCTTGTGCAATCTAGTCATGGTCTTTGCATGTAACTTTTTGGATTCCCCCATTTTTCACAGAATGTACACCATATTAATCCTATCAAACTGCCCAGGGGCATTGCAGTTTACTAAAGGGGGGAGGAGGGGGGGGGCATTATTTAGAGACCAAAGTGTAGTAACTCAGTCACTGCCATATACCTCTAATAAATAGGTATACTTGCAGAGGAAGCATCTAACTCTTTTTGCCTCCCTTCTCAGTAGGGGTCAACTCCTCCAGGAGCAAATTCTTTCCTTTAAGAATAGACTCTGAGTATAATTTCAAAGAGTAAATTCATTCAGAGAAGCAAACAGGATTTCATGCACTTTAAAATAACATTATTTGCGGAAAAGAGGCAGGGGGCATTTTATTAGAGCAGGAGCATTTGTTAGGATTACTATGGTATGCAAAAAGGGGGAAGCCACTGATCTAACTGTGTCAATGTGATCTGAGCCTTTCCTGATGTCACATGCCGTAAGGTATATTTCCACGTGATGTCAATCAAATGAGGATTTTCACTCAAACAGATAGCTTACGGGACACACCAAGAAACAAGCACTGTCTAAAGACAGCATACAGATCACATCTTTGCCTTGTTCAATCACAATTTATCGTCACATCCAACTGCTGACACCAATGTCAATGCTGACACTGCCGCCCATGCCAATGCTGTGAAGTGACAATATTTCTGTTCTTGTACTTTCCTATTGTCAACTTTCAACTCACAAAATATAGTAAACTCTCGTTATCTCAACCACTGATATATCATAGTACCCTCTTATATCAAAGAAAATAGTTTGGACAAATTTTCTTTTTTCCATTTCATCTCAAACTACTGGTATCCCAAATGTCCCAGAAAATTTACTTTGAGATATCAGTAGTTTGACATGAATTTCAACTTTGAGATATCAAGAGTTGACTGGTTCCAGCTTGTATACGCAAGACCTGAAAAAGAACAGCTCTACTCTAGGGACAAGTGCAACCATGACCAAAAGATGATGCACAGAAGAAAAAGTTGATACATGTACATATATCATTAACAGAGAAAATGTGGTCTGACAAAGTACATAATATATCTGTGATATGTTGCAAAACATTTCTATATGTGATCAATATAAATGTACAAATCTACAAATACATTTAATATGTAGCCCTATTTACAGGACAGAAGGAATGCTATTGGTTTACTCCTAATTATCTCCCTTTTCATGAAATGTTACTTTCCCTTCCTACATGGTGAAGGTTTGAATTTATAAATGTCTTGCTGCTGTGATACCTGCATGTATCAAACTTCTCTGGTGCTGTATAATTTTGTTTCATGATTAATAAAACTGTTATGATTCCTCATAATCACTATATTAGACAAAATCATCATCCCTATGACCTCAATAACCTCACATTAGTGGTTGTAAGGATTACAAATTACAGAATCACGACCAAAATAGCCTAAACCAACCAACCCACCAACCTTTCTACATAAGTTTAATATTACTGTATTGACCTTAAATATTTGGACCAAATGACCTTGGTTTCGTACTTGTCAAGGATTTATACAACTGTTGGCAAGCACTGCACAGCCTAACCCATTCCATTTGGGATACCCCTTTAGGGGTAACTGGGCAAACAGTTTGGATCCAGATCAGGCCCCACAAATGTGGGGCCTGATCTGAGATCCAAACTGTTTGCTGCCTAGACATCATTTCTACAAGAGTTAGTTAGACCAATATTGTCAAAATATTCTTGATTTTTGATGCAGACGACAATTTCAGCAGACGACAAAAAATCCCCAGATTGCAATGGGCTAATCAGACAGCACCTGAGGAGCCATCTCATCCAGGTGTACAATGTATTATTAGTTCATCAGTCCAAACACTTGAAAAATAATACAGTAATGCGTTAAAAGCATAAAGAAATTTTATTCTATTATTGAGAGCTTCAAAACAACCATCTTTCCATAAAAAAATTTATTCTATTATTGAGAGCTTCAAAACACAGAAGAATTTAGCCACCACAAATGGGAACCAGGATCACAACTGAGGAATAAACTCTACGGGGATCAAACAATCTTACACCCAGATGACCATCTAGACAGATTTAAAGTTAATGTACATTTGTCTCCATTAGTTCCGACTGCCTTGTGTAAGCATTTTAGACTCAAACTCCTTAAAGCCTTAGTAGTTATCATATCTTTGTCTGGTCGCCAGGTAGTGTTGGATTTTCATGATAGCTGGAATAGTTTTCTTAATTTCCAAAAAATATTGGACAAGGTGTCCCAAAACTTATGCACATTAGGGTGCCGCTGTGGCTGGAAATTTTCCTTATTCAGTCCTAAAAGCATAATGTTGTGCCATTCAGCAGGCCAACTTTGGGAAGCCTTTCTTTTCAGATGCCACAACAAATTTTTCACTGTTGGGCTATAAGATTCATTTTATGAAGAAAATAACCTTCAAGAATATCATCAAACCCAACCCTATCCAGACACCTGTACTGTTACACCTGACGGTTGCTGCATACCAGTATCTCAAGAGTTTAGGACATGTTATATTTTCATAACTCATTTGAAAGATTTTTTTTTTCAATTTCTTTTTCTTTTTTTTTTTTCTTTTTTTTGACTCATTACAGTTCTCTGCACAAATCAATCTGAAGTTTTTAGTTTCTGCCCTGCATACTTCATAGGATGCATACCCTATTCTACCTAAATGGTGCACACACCCCACATCATGGCATATGACTATACGGGCACATATTTTTACTGGTTAATCCCTTTGCTTGCCTGTTACATTGAGAGCTGAAAATGAAACAGAATCTTTCTCTTTTCACTTGTAAAGCTTTTCTATTGTTCTATGACTACCAGCAGTAACTGTTGTTGTTTTGTTTTGTTGCTTTACGTCCATGGTAAACAGCTGCTACGGTCATGTCGGAACAGTCAGTTAGCCTAACTACACTATCCCTGGGAAGGCTTAGACCTCCTAAGCGGTTAACCAGTTCTAAGTGCACACACTTACGCCAGTAACTGACAACTGCCCTTCTTGAATCAGCGGAAGGAACAACGAAAGTAGGTGGCCAGACCAGGTATCTGGCCAAACCGGCCAGAGACCTCTGACTCTTGAGTCAGGTGCCCCACTGAGTGTGCTACACAGCCCGGCTGACTACAAGCAACTTTTCTCTGATGCTATAAACCTTTAAATATGTTTCCTTTACTATACAGTAATTCGTTGAAATGTGCACTTATAAGACAGAAAGTTTGCTACAAGTATTTGCCGCCATTTTGTAAAAGTCAAGTACACAAGGTCAGTTAAGGTCAGCTATGGTAAACTGTTGATGCAGATAGGAAAGATTCTGATTAGATTGTAAATTCATGTGCATGCTGATCTGACTTTCATCCTGAAGGTGCCAAAAAAGCAGACAAGAAAAATCTTCAAAATTAAAAACAAAAGTTTTGTTTACATGAATGAGAATCCGCCCAGCCTGATCAGAGTCTTCGCTGTCCACATGGAGGTAGCTTAGACCCTTAGCTACCCTTTGAGCCCTTAAAGAAGAGTCTGTTCAAACAGGGCGGATGTCCAGGCTGATCTGAGTCTGTGCTGGGCACACAACCACATTGTTGGTTTTGTCGTGTCATGGCTCATTTCTTCTTAATTATAATATCATCTTAACATTTATGCTAGTTCTCTTAAGGTGTAAGGGGATGGTGGTCGGGCGATGGTGCTGATTATAACTTTCAGTGCCGGGGCATCCTACTTATTTGGATAAAAGTAGGGCAAGGGCCTACTGTGCTTGCAGTAGGTGCGGGCGGGGGTTGTTTGGATTTTTTTTCTCGTGTCGCGGCCCAAATAAATTATGTCTTATAACATGTTAGGACTTGGCTGTTACGAGAATTGAAACAGAACAGAATTGCATCTGTAGCTCAAGCTGCTCCGTCTTGTAACCTTTCAAATGAGTTATTGAGAAGATTTCTGCACCAATAAAGAAATGTCTAGCTGCAGTCTAAATTACTCCGAACTTACCAAAAGGGAATCTTGGATCTCCTAGAAATATTGTTTGAACAACAGAGATGTTACTATGACTGAGACAGTGATAATAATGATGATTACTGTACGAAGAATTGACATAACTGAATCAGACTTTTACAAATATTTCAGCTTTTCTTCTTTATTTACATCCCTCCCAAATGCCGCATAAATCTTTTTTATAAAGCCTTACTGGTATGGGCTGTGTCCTGATTTGAATAAGCTTTTTATTATGTACAACATAGCCTCACTATAACCCTATTCTGTACGTAACACTACCATGTCATGGCTCGTTATAGCCTCTACAATGGAATATAAAACAAATTTTAATGAACTTTTTTTGCTCATTTTGGTGTTTGCCCAAAAAAGCAGTACCTGCCAGCAGACCTCTGCTGGATGAAAAGTGTGTGTGTGTGTGTGTGTGTGTGTGTGTGGGGGGGGGGGGGGGGGGGGGGGGGGGGGGAGGGGGGGGGGAAGGGGCAGTGGTTACAACTGCATTGTAAATTACTTTAATGTTCTGGAGACTCTATACTTTATTACATGCACTTTCTGGATTAGCTGAAGCTGATTTCAGGGAATCTGGTGAAGAGTGAAGAGAAAAAACCTTACTCTTTCATGTACGGAAGAAAAACAAATACAGTCTCAGCTTAACTTTTAGCTACTGGTAAAGTTTAAACACTCGCAGTGAGGACTCTATATTCATTTATTCAAGAGCTCAGCCACAACAATGATAAAAATGCTAAGAATCCTTAGATGCTCTTGAAAAAAAGTGCAGGAAGGAAGCTGAGTAATTAAGAAACATAATTATAAAGTGTGATGTGTACAATAAGAATGAAAATCAAGCAGCAAAGACAACTTAGGAGAAAAACAAGTCGCCCAAGGGCAACGATCGCTCACCTGCCAGAATATGCTCAGGTCAAGTGGCAAAAATGTAAGCTTTGGGCTCAGGTAGGCTAATAAACAGGCTGCAATTCTATAGGATTGGATGGTGAGTGTGTAAACTGTTCTACTACGGCCACTTCTATAAAATCACTAAATGACATTGACCTCTAGTATTCATAGAGGTTGAAGTTGAATGAATTTCCATATCACAGAGCTTGGCACAACAGAAAAATGCACTTTTTAATCTTTTCCCAATCAAAAGCCTAAGGGACCAAATTTGACCTTTCCATAAAATAGGTCGAGGTCAACCCAAGGTCATCATTTATATAAACTTTGTAGTACTAGAGTCCATGATGCTGCATTACAAGTTTCAAGGCAATCAGCCCAGTGGTTCTGGAGAAGAAGATTTTTAAGGTTTCCTGCATACATGGGCATGGCGGCCATCTTGGTCATGTGACCTGAAATTTTTTTAATAAGCTTTTGTTTCTTTATCCTGTAAAGGCTCTATATGAAATTTGGCTTCAATCAGCCCAGTGATTTCTGAGGAGAAGTCCTTAGAAAATGTTGACAACGGACAAGGATGACAATGACCTGGACCTTTAGTATTCATAATGGTTGACGATGACTGGATTTCCATATCACAGAGCTCTGCACAACAGAAAAATGCGCTTTTTCAGATTTTCCCATTCAAAAGCCTAAGGGACCAAATTTGACCTTGCCATAAAATAGGTCAAGGTCAACCTAAGGTCATCTTTTATATAAACTTTGAAGTACTGGAGTCCAAAATGCTACATATCAAGTTTCAAGGCAATCCGCCTAGTGGTTCTGGAGAAGAAGATTTTTTAAGGTTTTTACCATATATGGGCATGGTGGCCATCTTGGTCATGTGACCTGGGCCAAATATATATACTTTCGTTCTCCTATCCTTTTAAATTTCTATATGAAATTTGGCTTCAATCTTCCCGATGGTTTTTGAGGAGAAGATGTTTGAAAACGTCACCCAATGGACAATTGACCTTTGGTCAAGGTCACTCTAATATCCATAAGTGTTGAAACTGACTACATTTCCATTTCACAGAGCACAACAGCAACAGAAAAATACACTTTTTCAGATTTTCCCATTCAAAAGCCTAAGGGACCGAATTTGACCTTGCCATAAAATATGTCAAGGTCAACCCAAGGTCATCATTTATATAAATTTTGTAGTACTGGAGTCCAAGATGCTACATACCAAGTTTCAAGGCAATTGGCCCAGTGGTTCTGGAGAAGAAGATTTTTTAAGGTTTTTACCATATATGGGCATGGCGGCCATCTTGGTCATGTGACCTTGGCCAAATATACATGTATATACTTTCGTTCTCATATCCTGTTAAGTTTCTATATGAAATCTGGCTACAATCTGCCCGATGGTTTTTGAGGAGAAGATGTTTGAAAATGTTGACACCCAATGGACAAATGACCTTTGGTCAAGGTCACTAAATGACCTTGACCTCTAATATCCATAGGTGTTAAAACTGACTACATTTCCATTTCACAGAGCACAATGGCAACAGAAAAATGCACTTTTTCAGATTTTCCCATTCAAAAGCCTAAGGGACCAAATTTGACCTTGCCATAAAATATGTCAAGGTCAACCCAAGGTCATCATTTATATAAACTTTGTAGTACTGGAGTCCAAGATGCTACATACCAAGTTTCAAGGCAATTGGCCCAGTGGTTCTGGAGAAGAAGATTTTTTAAGGTTTTTACCATATATGGGCATGGCGGCCATCTTGGTCATGTGACCTAGGTCAAATATATAAACTTGCGTTCCCCCATCCTGTTAAGGCTCCATATGAAATTTGGCTTCAATCGGCCCAGTGGTTTCTGAGGAGAAGATGTTTCAAAGTGTGGACACCGACGACGGACGACGGACCATGGCTATACTATAAGCTCACCTTGACAGGTGAGCTACAGGGATCAAGCTAGACTCAAAGTTTAGGGAGAAGTGACTTCTCCCTTCAGCTGAAATAGGGAGAAGTGACAGCCGTGAAGGGAGAAGTGGTATTGCGCGATTATGACATTTTTCATTCAGTTTTAAAGAAAAATAGCTATCATGCATACTATTAACATTAAATTGAAAGATTAATAAGCTGCAATGGGTTTATAGGGTAGATTGTCATAACAGCTTGTTTTTGGAATGATTTGATGAAAATTCTACCAAAAAAAAAAAGAAAAAAAATTTTTTTTTTTTTTTTTTTAGGGAGACTCCCACTTCTCCCTAAGCCCAATTTAGGGCGAAATTTCGGCCCCTAGGGCGATCATTTCGCCCAAATCGCCCCCTAGCTTGATCCCTGAGCTAAAAAAGTAACCCACTATGGGTCAGGTCAGCCTGAATGTCTAACCATTCTTCAGTAATGATTGCAGCACAAATCAATACACCTTTCCAAGCCAAACTCCAAATTGTCACTCAAAAGTCACCTGATAATGTATAACTGACCAATGCAACAACAACTTAGCATGTCACATAGTCCCACGAACAAATTTGCATGTTTTGAATGTCCCACAGTAAATCTTTGATTTTATCTTGCAGTGTAATGAAAAGATGCATACCTGTTTAAAGTATACAAGGCTTCGGGAAGGTAAACTGATGGAGATTGTTCAGACTTACTACAGTAAAGGCTTCTTCCTTTTTTTAATCATTATTATGAAATTGAGGTCTATGTTTTTCCTCCATTTTTTCCAAAGGAAATAAAACTTTGGTAACTTTCTGTTTGATTCCCTGGACAATGAAATGCTTCCAAAATGGGCTCTACTCATAAAGAAAAGAATTTGGTCCTAGAAGGGCAGGTTCTTTTCTTTTAAGACTTGACTCCCATTGGGAAGGAAGGCAAAACTGAAAACAGTACAGATGCTTCCCTTGAAAGTGTAACAATTGGCGTTAAACTGTTAACCCATTCCATGCGGGATACCCCTTTAGGGGTATATGGCCAAACAGTTTGGATCCAGATCAGGCCCCACAAACGTGGGGCCTGATCTGAGATCCAAACTGTTTGCTGCCAAGACATCATTTCTACAAGAGTTGGTTAGACCAATATTGTCAAAATATTCTTGATTTTGATGCATACGACAATTTCAGCAGACCACAAAAAATATCCAGAATGCAATGGGTTAAAACTCATTAGAATTACCTCGATAAGACCTTACAATATATTTTGCCAGTTCTTTTGAAGAACTACTGATAAAGAACAGGCAAGTTTTTACCTTAATGATATAGGTAATTTGGCCCTTTTCACAGCAACTAGTTTATGCTCAACTATCATGGGTAATGCATTGTCATGGCATGAAAAACTGCGATCTGATTAAGATGTACACTGCAGATTGTATTCATAGTAAGATTCATTCAAGAGATAAACAAAATAAAGACCTTATCATATCAGTAACTGTGCATACATACTGTTGCATGTACTTGTCTTATAATTGTATTATATTTAGATTTAACTATTAGATAGTCATCTACCAAAATTATACACAAAACTGTTGTAAATGGTACAATGTGTAATGTTTTGTATTATAAAAGCTGTAGCACTGCATGGTACCCTAGGAGCCCTGGTAGCTCAGTGATCAAGCCCTGGCCTGCCAATTTAGCAGTCCTTGGTTCAATTCCCGCTAGAGGCAGAAATCTTTTCAAACATAAACAGGGATCCATTGCACACAGCCTTTCGTTATCACCCTCCCATTGTCATGATACGACTGAAATACTGCTAAAATGGATGTAAAATCTCAAGTCATCCATTCATCTGATACCTCCTCTTCACTGTATATATGTTGGTCTGCTGATGAGGGCTTCGAATTGGTTTAAAATCTTAGTTTCGTTTTTGTTCTTTTCAGCAAAGCTTCATTTTGTGGTTTGGTGTAACTAAATAAGACTACCCTGCCCTTGGAGTTGTAAACCTTTAGGTTAAGCTACCGTTCAACAACTTCATTAATAGTATCAGGAATGAACATTCAATATCATAAATGACTATACTAGCTATAAGAAAAGCATTCCAGTAAACCAACTAAAATAAACAATAAACAGAGCTCCAGGAAAGAAGGATTTTTGCTTATTCTACCTTATTTTTTCTTATTTCTCCAAAAAATATATGTTGTGACCTCTCATTAGAACACCCTCAGAGAGGCAATTTTAATGTGGATCCCCAACATATGTTTCCACGGAAAATGATAACTTTCATCAAAAATCCTCTTTATCTGGAGATCTGCATAAACCAACTAAACTGAACAATAATAAAGTGACTTAACAATGTTAAACCAGAAACAAGAACCACTAACAATATCTAACATGGAAGACTCTCTTCTCCAACCAGAGCCACCAACAACTAAACTTTTGAAGGATTTATTTCTAACTAGATCAAGTGAGCAGGGGCTCACATATACCCCCGACCAGCGCCACCGCCTAACGAAACCACCGCCTTAAAAACTACTGCCTAATGAAACCAATCTTATACATGGTTTGAACCTAGAAGTAAACTTAGTCACCTATTAAATGATTCCATAAAAGTATATTACAAATATCAGCAAAGAGTACCAACTTAACACAAAACTCTAATGTAAACATGTAAGTCTGTGCCTATGACCTTGGTCAGCAGCAGCATCCAGATGATGTCAACTAATCTGCATGAACATAGAAGTAAACTTAATCATTTATCAAAAAGGATTCATCAAAGGATGTTAGAAATATAAACAAAGAATATAAATTTAACGCAAAACTTTAACACAAATACACAAGTCAGTGACCTTGACCTTTGGTAAGCAGCAGCATCCAGATGATGTAAACTCCTCTGTATGAACCTAAAAGTAACCCTAGTCAAATATCTAAAGGTTCCATCAAAGGATATAAGAAATATAAAAGAAGACTATAAACTTAACGCAAAACTTTAACGCAAATGTTTAAGTCTGTGACCTTGTCCTTAGGTCAGCAGCAGCATCCAGATGATGATAAGTATTCTGCTTGAGCTTGTAAGTAAATCGAGGCACAAACCAACAGGCTTCATCAAAGGATATTGGAAACATAAGCAAAATTGAAAACTTAACACAAAACTTTAACGCAAATGTTTAAGTCTGTGGCCTTGACCTTAGGTCAGCAGCAGCATCCAGATGATGATAGGTATTCTGCTTGAACCTGTAAGTAAATCTAGGCACATACCAACAGCCTTCATCAAAGGATACTGGAAACATAAGCAAACATTAAAAACTTAACGCAAAACTTTAACGCAAATGTTAACGGACAGACACACGCACGCACGCACACACGGACGGACAGACGGACCAACGGACAGAAAGACGAAAACTATATACCCCTCGACATACTTTGTATGTCGGGGGTATAAATATAAACAAGAATTCCACAGAAGATGATGTCTCATCTGTAAGCATTTTGTCAGGAAGTAAACTAGAAAACCTCGATAAAAGTTCAGTCCGCTGATACTGGGAATGTTACACCTATGTCCAACTCCTGCTAGTCACAGGAGCCATATTAAATTGGGTTTCACTAGAATTTGTCTTGAGTTCCCAGCCAATGGCTTTCTCAAGCCTGGGTTCGAGGTTATAAAACTTGAGAATAATCTCAAACTCAAAATAAAGCACACTGATTGGCTGCTTCCGAGCATGTGCTTGGAAGCAGCCAATCAGTGTGCTCTATTTTGAGTTTGAGATTATACTCAGGTTTTATAACCTCCGACCCTGGTCTTTTACATGTACTTAGATTTTATTTATTAGTCATTATAATTAAATTCCACAATGTTTTCATGGCAAACAAGAGGAAGAGAGTTTTTATCACTTATTTAAATGATTTGGGAAGAAGAGAGTCTAAAATAATGCAAAAGTCATTTCAGGCTCATTTGAGGAAAACCCACCACATAAACAGCCAATATTCTGCATTTTCACATCTTATCTCACTTCACTGATGTGCAGGCTGCCTGGTCCTTGTAACTACCAGGTTGTGGGTGTTCCACACTGAGCCTTGGTCATTTGCTGCTTTAAAATTTGCATACGTTGTTGACAAGTTGTGGTTTATAGATCATGTTATCATGCATTCAAACACCAAAGACATTGAGCCGCAACATGAAAAACAAGAGCTGTCGCCTGACAGCATAGCTCGCCTGAATTGGTGCTTGCTCATCACACAGCCGCTATGGTGGTGTGGACTGCTATGCATAAAACTTCATGCAAGCATGTCCATAATGAAAACACATTTATAAACAAAAGCTATCTCAGAAATATGTCTTAAAATAAAATTAAAATAAAAAAAAAAGAAATGAAATTTCAAAGTCCATGAGCTGGAGGTAAAAAAACAGACGGGTAGGGGGTGGGGTGGGGGTGGGATGGGGGGGCTCTTAAAGGGAATGCTATGCATAAAACTTCATGCAAGCATGTCCATAATGAAAACACATTTATGAACAAAAGCTATCTCAGAAATACATGTAAGTCTTAAAATAAAATTAAAATAAAAAAAATGAAATGAAATTTCAAAGTCCATGAGCTTGAGGTAAAAAAACTGACCGGGGGGGGGGGGGGGGGGGGGGGGGGGGGGGGGGGGGGGGGGGGGAGGGGGGGGAGGGGAATAAAAAAAATGAAATGAAATTTCAAAGTCCATGAGCTTGAGGTAAAAAAACTGACCGGGGGGGGGGGGGGGGGGCTAGGATGTATCAAAACCCTGAACCATTATCTAACATCAGTCCAAGTATTAGTATCAACTGAACATCAGTCCAAGTATTAGTATCAACTGAGTCCATCATCGTGGCACTGTGAAATCATGTCTTCATAAATATAAAACTTTAACCAAAATCTTTAAGACAAAATTCTAAGTCGATGACCTTGACTTCAAGGTCATCCAGTGGGGTAAGTATAAGGTGTTCTGTAAAAACTCAAAAAAGAGTCTGACATCAGTTCAAGTATAAACTAAATCTCTGCAAAGCATTATGAATCAGTTTGCAATTACAAAACTTTAAAAAAGACAAAAATTTCCTAAGTCCCTGACCTTGACTCAAGATCACTGAGCGGGGTTGGGGGAGTACTCTGTAGATCTAACTACAGTGCAAATATAAAAAGAATTCATCTATGGGTTCAGGAGATATGTGTCTTTAAAAAACTTTAACCAAAACATCCAATCAATAAAAAGACAATATTCTAAGTCCATGACCTTGACATCAAGGTCACAGAGGGGGGTGGGGGTAGTAGCTTGGAAAACTTTAGACCAATATCTAACTTTAGTGTAAGTATCAAAGGAATCCATCCATGGGTTAAGGAGATATTGGGCTTTATAAAACTTTAACCAAAACATCCAGTCCAAAAAAAATACAAATTTTCTAAGTCCATGACCTTGACATCAAGGTCACGGAGTGGGGTGGGGGTGGTACCCTGTTAAACCTTAGACCAATATCTAACTACAGTGCAAGTATCAAAAGAATCCATCCATGGGTTAAGGAGATATAGGTCTTTTAAAAACTTTAACCAAAACATCCAATCTGAACACGGACGCGGACGCTGACGCGGACGCTGACGCGGACGCCGTGGTGACAACAATAGCTCTTCCTGAACTTTCGTTCAGGCGAGCTAAAAAATCCACATGAAATTTCAAAGTCAGCTTGAGGTCAAAGAACTGAGAGGGGGGGGGGGGGGGGGGGAGGCGAAGACAGGGCTAGGATGTATCAAAGCCTTTAACCGTTATCTAACATCAGTCCAAGTATTTATCAACTGAGTCCACTGTGGCACTGTGAAATTATGTCTTCATTAATATAAATTATGTCTTCATTAATATAAAACTAATCAAAATCTTTAAGACAAAACTCAAAGTCCATGACCTTGACATCAAGGTCATCCAGTCGGGTAAGTATATAGTGTTTTGTAAAAACTCAAAAAGTGTCTAACATCAGTTCAAGTGTAAACTAAATCTCTGCCAAGCATTATGAATCAGTACGCAATTAGAAAACTTTAATAAAGATCAAATTTCCTAAGTCCCTGACCTTGACATCAAGGTCACCAAGCAGGGCTGGGGTAGTAATATATAAAAACTCCCAATTTTCTAAGTCCATGACCTTGACATCAAGGTCAAGGAGTGGGGTGGGGGTGGTACCATGTTAAACTTTGGACCAATATCTAACTACAGTGCAAGTATCAAAAGAATCCATCCATGGGTTAGGGAGATATAGGTCTTTAAAAAACTTTAACCAAACATCCATTCCGGACGCCGTCGCGGACGCTGACGCGGACGCGGACGCCGTGGTGACAACAATAGCTCTTCCTGAACTTTCGTTAAGGCGAGCTAAAAAACGAACAAAGTGGCATGTACGCTCAGCACAGACTTAGATCAGACTGAATTTTTTTTCTTATTTCTAATGGGCGGTTGCCCAGGCTGATCTGAGTCTTTGCTGGTCACACATGCCACTTTGTTGGTTTTGCCATGTTGCGGCTCACATGGAGGTATGTTCAAACTTAACCCTTAAAGCACCAAAAACTAAAATAGTTGAATTTGCAAACAGTGTAGATCCAGATGAGGTGGCTCATAATGAGCCACCTAATCTGAATCTACACTGTTTGCCCTCTAGTGTTCGAATTCTCAGTAAAATATTGCTTGGATGGAACATTTTTTGAAATTCTGCAGATGTAAATTTTACGTCTGCTTTTTGGCGCATTAAGGGTTAAAAAAAAACAGAGAGTCTCAAAGAGAAGGCACTCTGAGTTGACTGATTTTACCACTTTTCAATGGAAAGCAACTGTAGTGGAAAAGAATTTGCTTCCTAGTAATTTTAATCTATTCTACAATTGCAGCCTCTTCTAATAAAGCACAAAAATTTTGCTTCCTGGTCACTGAACTCCCTAGATTTTTTTTTTTATTTCTTATGGAAAATGTACTTTATGACCCTTGATTAGAACCATCTTTCTGATGGTTCTAATGAGGGATCATAACATATGTTTTTACTGAGAAATATGGGTAATTACCCAGGAATTTTCCCTGTTAACCCTTTTAATTGGAGGCACAATTCCTCTTAAGAACATATGAAACACAATTTTTTCACACTAAGTCTCCCTTTCAATTCTCGAACCCTTATTTTTCTTTCCTTTTCTTTGCTGCACCTATTTCTTTTCATACAAAAGTAAATAATTGTTATATCTTAACGAACAATACCATTTACTCTTTAAGCGACGCAATTAGCAAAATTTGCAAACAGCGTAGATCCTGATGAGGCGGCTCATAATGAGCCGCCTCATCTAGATCTACACTGTTTGCCCTCTAGTCTTTGAATTCTCAATATAAAAAGTCTTGGACAAGGCATTTTTTTAATTTTTGCAGACGTAAATTTTGTCGTCTGCTTTTTGGTAGTGAAAGAGTTAAACCACAACTAAGCAGTAAGTATGCAAACTTAAGCGGGACAACAATTTATACAGGAGACTCACCTAAACTCAGTGTAATATTATCATCATCAGACATTTCTGATAATGTTATATTCTCATCGTCTGCAAGTTTTTAGGGAGTAAAAAATATAGGAGACATTTGAAATCAAACTGTTTTTTTTAATACATGTAGTTGCAAAGTATATACCTGACACTTAAAGCGCCGAAAATGAAACTTGTGGGGTTTGCAAACAGTGTAGATCTAGATGAGACTGCTAATCATGAGCTGCCTCACCTGGATCTACACTGTTTGTCCTCCAGTCTTTATATTCTCAATTTGATAAGGCTTGGATGATACATGCTTTGAAAATTTGTAGACATAAATTCATTGTCTGCTTTTCGGTGATTTAAGAGTTAAGATATCAACCAGTATAGAAACTCAATTAAAAATTTCTGTTTGGGAGAAAATCTGGCCTAGATATTTTGCAACATCTGGATGCTGAGACCAGCCTGAATACATTGTGCAGTCTGGTCAGACCATGTTCAGCTGCAACTACTTGTAATTTGAAAAAGACGACAGATTTATGTATTAACTACCGTATACAAGATAATTTTTGCGGTGTTCTATTTTTCGCGGTATTTCGTGGTCACATAGAAACCGGGAATATTAAAATCGCGAAATAATTTCCAGTTTCTTACAAAGTATCTTCTGTAGACACAGTGTTCAGATATTTTGTTTCTGTTTGCTGCAGTAATTGCTGGCACTTTTCACTTGAGCCAGTTCTTTCATTAACCTGCGGCAGCCCTGCCGCAGGTTAATGAACAAATTGGCTCTAGTGAAAAAGAAGTAGTTTTGCTTTTCGCCCATTTTGCTAACCGCGAAAATTAAAAATCGCGAAAATTAATGTTTATGTTTTTAACTTTTTAACCGCGAAAATTTGAACCTGCGAAAAT
Organism: Ctena decussata; assembly: GCA_963989385.1. NCBI lineage: Eukaryota > Metazoa > Mollusca > Bivalvia > Lucinida > Lucinidae > Ctena > Ctena decussata. The sequence continues at coordinate 38,367,369 of OZ022507.1, read as the reverse complement.
TACCATGTATACAGTAATAAGGAAGTGTTTGCAATTCCATCTAAATCCCCCAAAACTAACACAAGTACCAACCAAATCAATGAACAAGAACCAAAAACTGTGAAATTCCCAATCAATGTTGAGCTTGCAGACTTTAAACAGGTTTCTAAAATTTAAAAGTGGAAATGAAAAAAAATGCCTTTTAGTATCACCAAGTTGCTTGAAATGGACCATTCAGCCTCAAAATGCAGTGATAGGGAAAATCAATAACTGTTTATTTTACTTTTAGGGCTTACTAAGATAGTTAATTCATAGCTAGAAATTAGGTCAATTGACTCTCATTCTTGCCCTACGTAAACAGTGACAGACAGATTTTTATGTCTTATTAGCTGGTGATACACAGTCATGCTGTATCAATTCCTGTAAATTGGGAAAGTTTCACAAATGAGCTTGTAACACTACCAACAAAGTGGTATTTTGCATCCAGTAAAGACTTCAGATCAGTCTTGGCATCTGCCCAGTCCGATCTGAGTCTTCACTGTGCCCTTAAAGAGAAGCTAAGGATTTAAGCTACCTCCATGCTGGCAGGGAAGACTCTGATCAGACTGGGCAGATGCTCAGGCTGATCTGAGTCTTCGCTGGGGGCACATACCACCTTACTGGTTTTACATAAATTCTGGCATTCTGGGCCCCTAAAGTCAAAATTGTTAGTCTTAATCCCTGCATGCATACCATTTTGCAACAGTTTTTCTTCTCAGGAAAGTTTACAAGAGTTTGTAGAAATAAACTTTTGTGACATCTCCCAATTTGCAATATACAAAAGTTAAGATAAAACTAATATAGACTTCACATATTTCAGAGCTCAAGATAAAAGGGGTATTTGATGATAATTGAGGGATAATTTTTTTATTTCTCATTGAAACCATATGTTGTGACCCGTCATCTGAACCGTCTCGACCGTATGTTGTGGGTTCACAACATATGTTTTTATGCAGAATTAGCAAAAATTATCCCTGATTATCACCAAATACTCCCTCTTATCTACTTTTGAATCTCATTAAGTTGTGCTCAATCTCTATAAATGTCTGCTTGACCAGAGCTCTAGATAAGAGGGAGTATTTGATGATAATTAGGGATAATTTTTCTTGTTTCTCAACCAAAACATATGTTGTGACCCCTTATCTGAACCATCTCGACGATACAGTTCAGATGAGGGTTCACAACGTATGTTTTTATGCAGAATTAGCAAAAATTATCCCTAATTATCACCCAATACTCCCTCTTATCTAGAGCTCTGAATTATTTTTAACTATGTATTTTATCATCTGAAATCCCCATTAATTGAAATGTTCTTCTTCTATTTACAATTTCTTGCATTTATTATATCTTGTAGATCAGATGATGGTCTATAGCAGCAAATTATACTGTGCAAGCTCTTGCCCCCCAAAGTCTGAAAAATTCCCACTGAAACAAAAACTCAACAACATTATTTCCAATCTTTTGTACCCACCTTGTACAATGAGTTCTTTAGATGCGTTCTTTTCCACCATACTAACGCTACCTCCACTTTGAGTTTCCAAGACCATCTTTTTACACGTGTAATTTCCAGCCTCCCGTACTCCCACATCGGCAATCTCCAATGAGTAGTTGTCAGCTATGACATACTTCTCCTTTAACATCGCATGACTGTATTTTATGGCACCATCTTTACCTTTGTAGGTAATAAGGTCGGCGTTATGGCTCCACATAAACATCTGTAGCAGTTCCCCATCGGGAAAGACAAGGTCACATGGAATGGAAACATTTCTGTTTATGGCACTGAAGACTACATTCGGGTCATCTGGAAAGTCCAAGTCTTGCCCTGAAATTCAAGATAAAATGAAAGATTATACTACAGTATTACGGTAATGACCCTAAAATTTCGGACACCCAAAAGTTGGACAGTTATTGTTCCAAAATTCTTAGAAAGTGGATTTTGCAGATGTTAATGCATCCAAATGATGCTTAGTGAAAGGCAAACATAAACCCTGATCAATCAGGAGCAGTTTGACCTGGGTCCACAATGTTTGCTCAAATCTGTCTGTGCCAATATTATGGGTCATTATGGTAATGGTTAAAGAAAATGAAATTCAGATCAGTCTCAGGTGGTTGTATGGGCAGTGTGTTCAAAAACAAATTTACTCAAAGACACACTTTTTTCTCCCAAAGACATTACCTACCCTAAAAAATCTAAAAATTGGGACACCAAAATAATTACTAAAAGTGGAAAGTGGAACAGATGGGTTTTACATTACACAGGCCTCATACTGACAAAGCTTTTCCAAGCCTGAAATGCCTGCTTTCGCAGCCTAAAATAGCCCTTTTTAAGCAGAAAAAACTCTGAAAACTTAAAAATCAAAGCCTGAAATCAAGTAAAATTCAAGAATTGAAAGCCTGAAATCCTGCAAAAGCCTGAAAAGTATGAGGCCTGATTACAGTAACGCATCCAAGAGATGCAGGTGGAAAACCAAACAGAGTAGTCTCCATCAGACTGAGTCTGATCTGGGTCTGCACCAATTGCTCAGACCTACATGTCCCAACACTTAGAATTTTTATGGCAATCTCAAATGATCATTTCCAGAGCTTCCGATAAGAACGGGTAACAGGGATAATTCAAAGACAATTTTTCATATTTCTCAATTAAAACATACATTGTCACCCCTCATTAGAACCGTCTCAGCGAGACTGTTCTAATGAGGGGTCACAGCATGTTTTTATGAAAAAAAAAGGAAAATTATCCCTAAATTATCCCTGTTAGCCTGTCTTATCTGGAACACTGAATAACACAGGATTCATACTTGTCTACATGTTTTACACAGAGCTCTAGTTAAGAGGGGTATTTGATGATAACTGAGGGATAATTTTCTTTTTTTCTAATTGAAACCATATGTTGTGACCCCTCATCTGAACCGTCTCGACGAGACGGTTCAGATGAGGGGTCACAACATATGGTTTTATGCAGAATTAACAAAAACTATCCTTAATTATCACCAAATACTCCCTCTTATCTAGGGCTCTGTGTACAGCTAAACATTATTATCGACAGTACCAACTATCTTGTACAATTTATGTGGCTAAAGAGACTTACTTTTTTTGAAACGAGCAGAAAAGACAGTCCAGTCTATCTGTATGGCAGAACAGACTTTCCATCTGTGTGGTTAAACACATAAACCAACCGTATGGCAGGCAAGTCATCTGATAGGCTACATGACCAAACAAGCAGCTAAACAGCTACATGTAATGCAAGCTACTTCTTACTATGCATCAGTTATCTACTGCAACAAACATCCTTCTAAAGGCAATGAAAATCTATTACGGTTAACTGTCAGATTAAACATTCCGTGGAAAAAACTGATTCTTAGATTCACTTATAACTGTATTAAAACCATTCAGTTAAGGTAGCTGTAACTAGATTTGTGACGTCATTCTATACCAGAGCCTCGCTGTACCTTGTGAACCACTAGCTAGCAAAGTGATCCCTGCGGAAATTGTTTATAATGTAGCTGACAGGTACCGTTATAAATAAATTTTTTGACAAGGATCAACTGAGCCGCCGTCTGTGAAGAAAAGACTTTGATCCTTTGTCTTTTTATTATTTTGAGATAACGGAACGTTTCTTAAAGTCCTCCAACAACCAAATGTTGCAGTAGTTGACTGACCCATAGTATATTTCAAGACTAAACATGCCAGAATTTAACCTTTGTTGCAACATCGCTTTGAAAACTGTCAAATTTCTCTAATTCCACCTTCTCCCTTCTCAGGTAAATAAACACTGATTGTGTACATTATCACCTGAGTGATTCACAGAATAGACCATCTGAGTTGGACACGAGAAAACAAAACAAAGAGGCATGTGTGCCCATGAAGACTCAGCTCAGTGTGTTTAAAGGGAAGCTGAGGGTATAAGCTACCTCTAAGCCGACAGGGAATCTCTGATCAGACTTGGCAGATGCCCTGGCTGATCTGAGTGTTGGGGCATATGCCACTTTGTAGGTTTGTTCACAGGGACTCGGGTCATACGGTTTGTCTCTTTGAGCCACTGAAATACGTATCAGGATGTACCGGGTGGTTATTTAGAGCAAAGGGAGGAAAGTCGCTTCGACACCGGTTGCTACCCCACGCCGGTTTGTCTGCGCATTTCAGATGATTTACAAATACTTCCTAAGAAACACATACCTCGATCGATCCGACATACATTTATCTTTTTGCAGCTGTTTTTCTCCGATGCAAATATTGCGTCAAATCGGTTATTTTCCGATCCACTTCGTCCACAAAACCATAGAAGTCCGCAGTTCCAAAATGCCCGCACTCAAGCTCTGCCTCCAAGCTCATTTGCATTCCGGAAGCGATTCCGATTGGATAACGCCGTAATTGTACTTTTGTCCTCTTGTTTCTCTAAGTGTGAAAGGGTGTGGTGCACTAATTATTAGTGTCATCGGCAAGGTGTAACTGCACCGCATCACGACAAAACCAAGTGGCATGTGCGCCCAGCAAAAACTCTGATCAGCCTGGGCATCCGCCCATTCTGATCAGAGTCGTCGCTGTCCGCATGGAACATTCTAGCTTCTATTCTACTTTCTACTCTTTCATTGCTTACAACGTCAGTTTCACTTGTTGAAACATTATTATTATTGTTATTATTATTAGGCGATCGCTATTGACAACCGGTTGTCAATAGCGAATGTTCGCTATTGACAACCGGTTGTCAATAGCGACATCGCTATTGACAACCGGCTGGAATATTGCCTATCAAATTAAGATGGGCCAGTTAAGATCTACTGAATTTTGAAGAAATAATTAGGTAACATGAAATTTTATAATATAATTTCACAAGAAAATGTGAATATGGAGATGTCAAGATACGATTTTAACAAGTTTTTGTTTCATGCTTTTTGGAACTTTTATTTGAGCAGATATCAAGTTAGTATATGAACAGCAAAGGCATAAATGATGTTTTCTTCTATAGATAGTAAGGAGTACCAGCCTATTCCAATTTGGAGTTTTACAGCCTTTTCAACAGGGTTTTAGTCATAGCATACTCTTCAGCCAACATGAATATTTGAAACTAGAAAATGTGTTTATGAAACACTATGCCCCAATGGTATGCTTGCCTCTAAAAAAGGTTCATCCCATAATGTTTATGTCAGAAAGGGGTTATAATCGGTTCATCTACATCTTAGCTGGTAACTGTATGCTAAATATAAAGAACATAGCTTAGCTTAACGGTTCTTCAGATATTTTGTTCACAAAGTTATTCATATAGCTTCTTCAGATACAAAATGCCTATGTCCGAAAATGAGAAAAATTCTACCAAAAATTCATGAAACAGGTTTGAAAGCTAACCAGGTCATCTAAACCTCTGTCCAAACCTGCATGCCAAATATAGGGATCCTAGCTTATGTGGTTCTTCAGACATTTTGTTCAGAGCTTGTTCCGTTATAAATTCCTATGTTGGACAAAAAGGGGATTAACTCAACCAAAAATTTACAATATATGCTCAAAAGTTAATCAGTTCAACTACACTTTGGTCCAAACTTGTATGCCACATATAAGGATCCTAGCTTATGCGGTTCTTCAGATATTTTTTCACAGATTGTGCCCATAGTATATGCCTATGTCTGAAAAAGGGGAATAACTTAACCGAAAATTTACAAAACATGCTCAAAAGTTGCTTAGGTCATCTACACATTTGTCTGTAACTGTATGCCAAGTATCAGGATCCCAGCTTGAGCAGTTTTCAGGTATTTTGTTCACTAGCTTGTTCCTATATAAAATGACAAAGTAAGATTTGTCGGTAGGCACCCACAACCGTAAATTTGACACTGGGTAGCGACAACGACCTATCTCAAAACTGAGCTGTCCAATTTGGAATTCCAAAATGGACCCCGGTCAATCTTGAAATTGACCTGATTTCAAAATAGTTATCAACATGTTGCACTATTTATTTGTTTATGTGTATTAAACTGAAAGTAGAAATCGCAAGTAGATCTACGACGAAAAAAACGGAAAGTTTTGAATATCTGCTTCTGTTTTCGATAGCATTTCTATTGTAAAATTACAAACAAGAGAAACATTTTGAATTAATATAACACAGAGTGCTAGTATTCACAGTGCAGTACGATGAGAAAAAAAGAAGATTCAATATTCATTGACCTTTGACATACGCATTATTTGACCAATGGAATGATCTTGTGAAATGTGGAACAATATTGAAATATACGAGGCTGTGCCTCGAATTAAATCCATCCTAAGCACTATGGAACAGTATGCTATCAGAATACTAATTTCTAAGTCCATGACCTTGACCTCAAGGTCACTGAGTGGGGTGGGGGTGGTATTCTGTAAAACTTCGAATCAATATCTAACTACAGTGCAAATATCAAAAGAAGAAGCCAATCATGAGAAAAGGAGATATATTAATTGAAAACGTTAAAGTGAGTGTGACCTAATTTCTTACCCCACCCAGGGTCTGACTCTGGGATATAGTGTTATGTAATGGAAGGTTATGCTATGATATAATGATGTTCCAAATATGAAAGGCTTCTTGCCAGTGGCTGCTGAGATATGATTGTTTGAAAAACTTTGTCACAATAAAAAAGTGAATGTAACCTAATTTTTGACCCCTAAGGCCCAACCCCATGGTCAGACCCTGAGGTATAGTGTTATGTAATGAAAGGTTATGCTATGATATGATTATGTTCCAAATATGGAAGGGTTATTTCCAGTGGTTGCTGAGATATGAAAGTTTAAACAATCGCTCACCTGAGTATGGTGGCCATGTAGGTCATGTGACCTAGACAGCTTGAATAAATTTTCGTTCCCTCAGCCCCTGGAGGCTGTGTATAAAATTTGGTTACAATTAGCCCAGTGGCTTTTGAGGAGATGTCTGAAGTTGTCAAAATATGAGAGGCATGGGTCTGAGGTTAAAGAATGATCTTAACCGCTTGTACCCGCAAATCTTCCATGTACCAATTAAGACGACTGTACATGTATTGATCTATACCAACTTTATGGCTAAAATCTTCTTAACTTGCCATGAAATCTTACGGTATGTTCTAGCATTTTCCCATACTTGACCTAGCCTGAAAAAAAGGTAAGGACAGCCCTAGGTCATCATTTGGTAGTACTCAAGTACCTGATGCTATATACCAAGTTTCAAGGCCATCGATCATTTGGTTCTGGAGAAGAAGATTTGTAAAGGTTTTTGCCATATATGGGCATGGCCGCCATGTTGGTCATGTGACCCAGACCGTTTGAACAAATTTTCGTTCCCTCAGCCCCTAGAGGCTCTATATGAAATTTGGTTACAATTGGCCCAGTGGCTTTTGAGGAGATGTGAGAAATTGTCAAAATATGAGAGACCAGGGTCAAAGGTCGCAGAATGACTTGACCTCTTGTACACTAATGCTACATACCATGGATGGACAGACAGACAGGCCCAAACCAATATGCCCCCTCAACTTCTCCAAAGTTGGGGGCATAAAAATGGAACTGATGACTATCAAAACTTGTCTATCAGATTCTAGAGTTTTGAAGCAATATCTATAGCAGAAAACATCATTTAAGCCTTTACTGTTCAAATACTATGTTGATATCTGCTCAAATAAAAGTTAAAAAAAGCATGAAATAAATACTTGTTGAAATAGTATCATGACATCTCCATATTCACATTTCCTTGTCAAAGATACTATAAAATTTTCATATTACCAAATTATTTCTTCAATATTCCATAGATCTTATCTGGCCCATCTTAATTTGATAGGGAATATGCCAGCCGGTTGTCAATAGCGAATGTTCGCTATTGACAACCGGTTGTCAATAGCGAACATTCGTTGTCAATAGCGAACATTCGCTATTGACAACCGGTTGTCAATAGCCACTTCCTTATTATTATTATTTTAAATAACCCAATCATCTTTTAAAGGGTTTTATTTGATTGTATGTATCCCGAAAGTGTCTTTAATTGGAGAAATAAACATACTATTCTATTCTATTCAGTACCACCATCCCCTCCGCTGTTCTGTTCTGTTCTAGTCTACTCTAGTTTTGCTTACATACTGTGTAATAGAAACGCTATGATACGATTACATATCAATTTATCTGTCAAACTATCTTCTACACACACACTAATTTATATATTGGCACACACGCCCTAATTTCCATGTAATCAAAAGGCATACATGTAGCAGATTTCAATCAATTCAAACAGAAAGAACAACGGTGACATCAATATTATCCAATCGGAATCACATCCGGAATGTAAATGAGCTTGGAGGCGGAGCTTGAGTGCGGGCATTTTGGAACTGCAGAATTCGATGGTTTGGTGGACGAAATGGATCGGAAAATAACCGATTTGACGCGATATTTGCATCGGAGAATAACAGCTGCAAAAAGATAATTGTATATCGGATCGATCGAGATGTGTGTTTCGTAGGAAGTGTTTGTAAATCATCTGAAATGCGCAGACAAACCGGCGTGGGGTAGCAACCGGTGTCGAAGCGACTTTCCTCCCTTTGCTCTAAATAACCACCCGGTACATCCTGATACGTATTTCAGTGGCTCAAAGAGACAAACCGTATGACCCGAGTCCCTGTGGGTTTGTTGTGTTGTGGCTCAATTGTGTGATGCTTAACAAGACAGACTTACCATCTGTATGGCTAAATAGTACTAACAGGAGAAGAATCCTGGCTGCCATTTTTCCTAGTCATGTCATTTTCTGAAAGAGAGAAAACACTGCAATATGATATGAGCCGCGACGCGATAAAACCAACAATGTGGTTGTTATGACGGAATCAGGACAACTCGCCCCAAAGACAACTCGCCCCAAGACAACTCGCCCCACAAAAATCTCGCCCCAAGACAACTCGCCCCACTTTCAGAAGACAACTCGCCCCACATTCTCAGACACTCACCTTACTTGAATATCTACGTTCTTGTCCCAGATCCAGAACAGATGTCGCCCCAATTTTGTATACTTCGTCCTGAAATTAAACTTGGACACTGGGAAGTCGACCTGTCACTTGAGCCTATGAATAGGCTTATTTCTATACAGAGAGCTATGCTGAGTAGTTCAAGTTGTTCCGTCATAGGGAACAGTAGATCTATGTCTCCAGCCGTTCATTGTTTGAAAATGACTTGATCGTTTTTATGTTGATAATTACACTGTTATTTGAAGCGTAATTGTTATCAGACTGTGGCTGTGAGGCGTGCTACAAATATTCATTAATGCTTATTAGTATTTGTTGTCCCCTTAAGCGCCTAACGGGACAGGGTTTTCGAGGTAGGGCAAGTTGTCTTTGAGGCTATTTGTCTCAGAATGTGGGGCGAGTTGTCACCTGAAGGTGGGGCGAGTTGTCTTGGGGCGAGATTTTTGTGGGGCGAGTTGTCTTGGGGCGAATTGTCTTTGGGGCGAGTTGTCCGTAATTCGTTATGACTGCTTATGTGTTGAACAGGCCAACAGCACTATGCATTGCACCAGCCTCAAGGAGTGCTATAATTTGAAAAAAAAAATAAAACAATCTACAAGCTTCTAAAGTCTCAAAATTTCTCCTCTCCGGTCCAAAACAGTTCTGATCTGGCTTATCTGAAATCTCTAACACATCTGGTGGCTCGCCCAGCGAAAAATCTCCCAGTATCAATAGCGCAGAACATAAAGCGCTGTGTTTCGTACCTGTTTAAATCCACGACCTACGATTTACATACATAATTAGCCTCTAAAACGGATTAATTGGACGGTTAATTGGTTTCTACTCCGTCAGCCATTTTGGATTTACAACTTCCTGTGAATCACAGACTGGTACCTGGCATGAAGAAGAATAACAAGTAGTAGCTTTTTGCAAACTACATATTTTTCAAAGTTTAATGGGCTGTCGTTTTACTATTTATTTACAAATTATGGATACCCATAATTCGATTTGGATATCCATAATTCGATTTATAGTTATCCAATACTGCTCTTTATTGTGACATCAAAAATCGAATCAGAGATATCCAAACTAGGATACCCTAAAATATTGGGACACACTACCATAAGAACCATTAATTGTCCATTTGACACAAATGGAAAACTAGAAACGTTTAGAGAAAAACAGTTGCCCCCCCCCCATCACACACACACACACACAGACACACACACACCACCACCAGTCCATTCCCATACCCTCTAATCCCCCATATGTGTGTTCCCATCCACTTGTGTCATTATCCTAAAAACTTTTCTATGATGATACAATCTATTAAATTTGGTCTATAGATGTCAATACATTGAAGAGCATTTAAAATCCTTCTGGGACCATGGAGTCAAGCTCACCAAAATCTCATCATCTCTTCTGCTTGTCAGAGTTATATGTCCAAAAAAGTCTTATTACATTCCACTCATTGGTTAAAGAAATATATTCTTAGTGAAAATTACTATGTGCTTCTATGACCTTGAAAATGAGGTCAAAGTCAGGAAAATCTAATCATCTCTTAAGCTTGTCTCAATGATATATTCATGCAAATTTAGAGAAAATTCATCATCCCGTTCACAAGATATCCTATATACATAACTACGACCTTGAAAAAGGGGTCAAGGTCACCAAAAATTAAACATATCTTAAACCTATCAAAATAGTATATCCATGGAAGTCTGATGAAAATCCATCAGTTGGTTCAAGAAATATCTCTTGGGGGAAAATTTAACATTTGTAAGTTGGCTATTCACTTTGATAATGGGGTCACAACATCACAGGCAACTCTTGTGACTGTTAAATGGTATATCTATGCAAATTTGATGGGACTGTAGGTAAATATTCAAAAGACATATCAATTTTCTTGAAATTTATATATATTTAAGTCCTCCTGTGACCTTGAAAATGAGGTCAAGGTCACAAAAATCTAATCAGCTCTTAAGGTTGTCCCAATGATATATCCACGCAAGTTTGGGGAAAACCCATCCACTGATTCAAAAGATATCCTACATACAATAATATGACCTTGAAAAAGGGGTCAAGGTCACCAAAAACTACAGTATACATGTCTTAAACCTCTCACAATGATAAATCAACACAAGTCTGATAAAAATCCATGCATTGGTTAAAAAAATATCTCATTTAAAAAAATAATATTTGTAAGTTGGCTTTTGACCTTGAAATGGGGTCAAGGTCACCAAAACACAGGCTACTCTTGATAGTGTCCCAAAGGTATATCTATACAAGTTTGGTGTGAATCAAGCCAAAGGCAGTGAAAATTTCACATATTTAAGTCCTCCTGGGACCTTGAAAATGAGGTCAAGGTCACCAAAATCTAATCAGCTCTTAAGGTTGTCCCAATGATATATCCATGCAAGTTTGGTAAAATTCCATCCACTGGTTCAAGAGATATCATGCATACAAGAAAATGTGACAGCGACGCCCGGGATCAGCACTGAAAACAATATGTCCCCCTCACCTTTGGTGGGGGGACATACTAATTAATGGTTATAGCTGTCCCAATACGTAAGCACATTGGGGTATCCATAAATGAAATTTTGGATATCCCTAAATCAAGGTGACAACTGATATCCATAAATCAAATTATGAATATTTAAACATCAAATTATGGATATCAATAAATAAAATTATGGACATCCAACTTCAGGTGAATATTGGAGATCCAAAAATAAAACAATGGATAAGCCATAAATCAAGTTGTGAATATAAAAAAAAGGAGAAAACCCCCCGATATGTTCCATAATATAGACTTTCAATTTACTTTTAATTCCTTTATATTATTTATTTCTTTATATCTTTGATTTGAGTCTTGGATATCCATACCGGTAATCGGATTTATGGATATCTAATATTCATCCTGATTTTAGGATATCAATAATTAATTTACGGACATCCATAATTTGATTTTTGGATATCATGAATCACTACTGGACAAGACAAAAATAAATATGAAAAGTGGATATCCATAAATCATATAAATGACATCCAAACATCCAATTATAGAAATCCGTAAATCAAAGTATGAGTATCCATTATTTTGTGGTATCCCAAAATAAAGTATTGTATTTCCAATGAAGTGAATCATGGGTATCCAGAAACAGTCAATATATAGTAAAAGGACACTCCATACATTCTAGATGCATCATATGACATCTTCAATGGCAACAAAGGGAATTACTGGGAAAAATAACAGAGTGTTTTAGCTCTTAAATGAGAAACTGAAATACTGAGATGTTACATTTTTCTGGAATGTCTATCCACAACAGACTCAGCTCTTGATGATATCCATCTATTTTACTAGGGCTGGGATGGGTAGAGATTTTGTACCGGGTACCCGAATACCTATTATCCGGGGGTACCCAAGTCCCGTTACCATAGTGTTTTTTAGCATGTTCACGACTAGAAAATAAACATTTAGATCAAATAATATGTAAGGTATCTGTTATCATCTGTTATTCGCATAATTATTTGTGCATGGGAAGGATACAAAATGTAGAAACCTCCCAGTTACAAATATGCAAAACAGATTTGGCAATATATGATTGCAATTTATAAAAGACAGTCACTCTAAACTTTGCTCTAATTGCTTGGAATTCTATTGAAAAAATATTTATATATTACATTATAATAAGGTTCAGATAACGGGCAGTAAATATGTATCCGGGTAATTGGTCTACCCGACCAAAACTCGGATACCCCGGTACTTGTCCCAGCCCTATATTTTACCCATTCCAAAATAAATATATGAGTTTATGAATCCTGTATTTTAGGATAAATGCAGATATCTGTATTTTACATAGATATCTCCTTTTTAAAATAGATATTTTATACAGATATCTCAGTGTAAGGATTAATTCTCTATTTGAAAATAGAAAATTCCATTCAAAATAAAGGTATATGTAATCCATTTAGAGATTTCCCTTACTTAAATACCTACATCTCTGTTTAGGTACAAATAGAGATATTGGCATTTTAAATAGATATATCTAGTTTCAATAAAGATATAGATATGTATCTATTTTAGAGATATATATTTTGAATAGAGATATGCCAGGGGCGTCGGAGCGAATTTGACATTGGGGAGGTGTTTTTTAATACTTTTTGCCCTTCCGCCCAATCCCCTGCCAACTACCCCCCCCCCCCCCCCCCCCACCCCCCCCCCCACCTTTACCCTCTGCCTCCCCCTCCACTCCCCACCCACGCCGACCACCTCCTCCATCCCTCCAAAGTACGAAAGTGACGTATGCATTTTGATGTAGATCTAGCATCACGTCATCGCAATGACATGATGTTGCTTTCAGTTATGGATATTTTTTTTCTTTTATGGCACTCATAAGTTAACTCCTCAGTTGCTTGATCTTTTTATTCTATTTAATTTTTCTTTTTTTTGGAAGAAAATGTTAACCCATGGTGATAAAAATTGGTCTTACTTGTCTAATGGTAGTACAGCCACCTTCTTTTTGTAAACCTGTGAAGGCTAACAGCATAAAATTTGTACCCAAATTCTGGAAACTTGGTGTTTAAGGCTTATTTTGCTTAGTTGTCCGTTTGACTGCACGTCTTGGACCATTAAAGCTGTGCCAAGCACATTTCTGTGCAGAATATTAGTGATCAGCTTTTCAGAGTGCCCACCGTAGCCTTTGTGGCCACTGCCTCACTAGTTACAGCCCAGGCAATATAAAACACATCACTGGGCCAGTCCGGTATCAATGCTGTCAGAAGTCAAGTGAAAACTAATCCGTCGTGACTGGGGTTCGAACCCGCGATCCTCAGATATATAGGGAATACGGGATATACTTAGAATCTGAGTAAATGTTTGAACAGACTCTTTGTTTCATACAGTATGAGTCAGTAATCAATTGGGTGGCGTCGTGTGAAAAGGTATCTTATCATTTAAGTACTGATAATATCAAAATCAATCTGCGGATAGATCAGACTGACCAGATCTTTCACTTTTCACAATTAAGATGCTCCAGGATTCATACATGGTGTAAGTGAAAAGGAGTCAGGCTGCACAGATTGATCTGCATGACTCCTATTCGCACATGTTGTAATATATATTTTCACATGATTTAATTGCATTTAGTCTTGACATTTGACTTGCTCTACTCATAATTTGAACGATTTGTCATGGCTTATCTTTAAACACAATAATAATCGGATTCGAAAGTTAGTCTTTTTAATACACCTCCAGACAATTTTTAAAGCGTATACAAGCATGACATCTGTTGTGACTTGGCAACATTGCAATGTGTGTGGTGTGAGTCCCTTTCTTATTTTTTCTCCCTCCTTTTATACTTATGTTAAGCAGAATTATATTCTTGCCGAAAATATTGGGGCGGCGGTCGCCTCCCCTGCCGCCCCTGTTCCGACGGCCATGTATGCTCATTAAGCATTAATTGTTTTGGTAAGTGTTAATGATTGAAAAACAGATATCTCTTCATACCCTTTTCATTGGAAACAGATACACCCTTAGTATGAAAAGTATGGGGTCTTATTTCTATACATTTCCTAGTTTTGGATATCCTTTATTCATGTTTTGGATATCTATAATTTGATTAATGGATATCCTATATTGGTTATGATTTTGTCATATCCAATATTCAAATCTTTTCTGAAATATTGCACTCGTAAATTTTGTTGTCTGCTTTTTGGCGCTCAAAGGGTCAATTGTAACCCCCTCTTTTGGAGGGGCTTTGTCCTCAATGGATGCAAAGATGAAGCCAGGAAAGCTTCTCACGTTTGTAAAAATGGCAGAAAACCACAGAGGTGTACCCACTTATCCTAAAAAGCTATGGTGGTAATTTTTGTTTCGCCATTCTCCACAAAAGCATGTTGTTGTGTTATTGTTTAACGTCCAGGGTAAACAGCTATGGTTATGTCGTGACGATCAGTTAACCTAACAAAACTACCGTAACAATCTAAGAATTGGGACACCTAAAGTAATTATTGTAGTTGCCGTACAATGGAACAGTTTGGTTTTACAGTGCAGCAATACGTCTTGGAGGTACAGATGGAATGCCAAATAGTGTAGACTCTGATCAGACTGCAGTCTGATCTGGGTCTGCACTGTTTGCTCAGGTCTGTCTGTCCCAATACTTAGAAATTTTACTGTATTCCTGGGCAGGCTAAGACCGCCTAAGCGGTTAACCAAAACATGTTGTGGTTCCTCAAAAATTGAGGCCATTCACAAGAATAAACAGAAGTGATCCCTGATTATCAGTCACACTCATCCTTATCTGCAGCTCCGCAATCCTGTCTGAATTTCCAGGAAATTTAATAAAACAATAGCACTTGTACTTGTTTATGTTTATTGATGACTATAGTGTAAGTATTGATTAGCGCTAAACGAGTTAACAGATAAACTTATGCAAAACATCAACAGAATTAACAGCGTAGACTCTAAACTAAACTTCTCAATATACAAGATGACTATGATCTACAAAGTCTTTAGGAAAAACCTATCTTAAGGCAGATATACAAAATATATGTAATGTAATAGAGATGAAAATGAAAACATTTGGAACCATAGGGAAGCCATCTCTGTTTAACCCATTCCATTCGGGATACCCCTTTTGGGGTATCTGGGCAAAACAGTTTGGATCTCATATCAGGCCCCACAAACAAACGTGGGGCCTGATATGAGATCCAAACTGTTTGCTGCCTAGACAGTTAGTTAGACCAATATTGTTGAAATATTTTTGATTTTTGATGCAGACGACAATTTCAGCAGACGACAAAAAATACCCAGAATACAATGGGTTAACACACTTTTTGCCATATATACAAAAGGCAGATATTTTATACAAAAGGCAGATATTTTATAACTTCCTGTTCACATGTAATTGGTTTTATGAACTTAAAGCGCTAAAAAATAAAACAGTTAAATTTGCAAGCAGATCTACAATGTTTGCCATATAGTTTCAGAATTTTCTTTAAGATGTAGCATGGACAAAACATTTTTTTAAGTTTTGCAGAAGCTAATGTGAATTTTGTTGTCTGCTTTTTGCCTGTAAGGATAAAAGGTGTACATATGCATAAAAATTGAGATCATGTCAATATGGAAATATCAGTGAGCCGCAACACGAGAAAAACAACGGAAGCACTCAGTCTGATCAAACTCTTCGCTAAGCACTTATAGGGTAGCTAAGGGTCTAAGCTACCTCATGTGGATAGCGAAGCCTCTGATCAGACTGGGCAGATGCCCAGGCTGATTTAAGTCTGCGCTGGGCCCACAACCACTTTGCTCGTTTTCTCTTGTCACTGCTCAAAATTTTGATGCCTATCAAATAGGGCATTACTCTGAAAGGGAAGAATTAGCTCTCTGAGAGCAATTTCTTTCCCTAAAGAGCTAATTTCCTGAATGAAGGGATTTACTTATAAGGGAAGTAAATACCATTTTGTTATAGTTGTCTCCCTTGTAAGACCATGGCTAGGCAGGTACATGTATTTTGTTTAAATGCCCCAGAAAGTATTATTATGTTAGAAAGTTCTAGTAACTGTCAAATTAAACTGATTTCATATTTATTATACTGTTGTCTGGTAACTAAATTGTATTATCATATAATATTGAGCCGCGACATGAGAAAACCAACAAAGTGGTTGTGCGCCCAGCGCAGACTCAGATCAGCCTGGGCATCCGCCCAGTCTGATCAGAGTCTTTGCCATCTGCATCGAGGTAGCTTTGACCCTTTGCTACCCTTTAATTGCTTAGCGAAGACTGATCAGACTGGGCGGATGCCTAGCCTGATCTGAGTCTTTGCTGGCACACATGCCACTTTGTTGGTTTTCTCGTGTCATATTTTAATTACCAGTGGCTGTTACAATATGGCATGTATTTGTCCAGTTTCAAATTCATAATACATGTATAAACATTTTTTACGGTCCCAGAAATAAAGATGGCTTCCTCACTGTCCTGACAATTAACAAAGTATAAATGGATATATATTGGTACTATTATTTACAGAATAGACCTCAACATGCTTATCTAGTTACTTATTCTGATTTAACATTTTGAAGAGTCAAATATGAAAAAAAAGTTCAATTTGCAAACAGGGTATGTTCAGATGAAGCAGCTCATTATGAGCCACCTCATCTATATCAACACTGTTTGCCCTCTAGTCTCAGCATTCTCAATATTGCTATAGCTTGGATAAAACTTTTTTTTTTAAATTCTGCAGCCATACATTTTGTCTGCTGTTTTAGCACGTTAAACAATACCTGTATTACTGATTTACGAGGCCTGACAAGCAGAAACACATGCATATCGGGACCAAAGACTCTGATAAATTGTACACATATTTTTTTGCTATACCTCTTGGGCCACAAAAAGTTTATGTGAACAGGAAAGACTGATAAGACTGTACCAAGTCTTAGACGCTCTCTGATGCATAAATGCGCTTCTCCTCGCTACACCAGTAAATTCAATGAACTCACTAAGAAGTGACTTTTATTGCAATATTTTCTAACTCAACTGAAACTACCTGTATCTAAATGAGCAGCTATCAATGCCATTATAAAAATATTAAAAATACAGAAATGAAAATCTAAGGAAGCATTATGAAAATTTTTGATTTTGAAAGTGTAATCTAACACTATTTAGACCTTATAGTTTTGTTTCATTTGTCAAGATGTATGGGTACACCTCCGTTATCCCGCCATTTTCACCAAGGGAAACTACTTCTGTGACTTCCAGTTGCTTCCCCGGAGGAAGTAGCCCTTCCAAACTGGGGTCTACTCTTAAAGCAAAGAATTTGCTCCTGGGGGAGCAAATTCTTTCCTTTAAAAGTTGACCCATATTAAAAAGGAAGCAAAAACAAAAATGTCTGAGTTGCTTCCCCTGATGGTGTACCCATGCACCTAAAACGTAACACTAAAGACTAAATAACAGTTTTATCCCCTCTTTTCTTCTCTCCCTAGGGTGGCTGATTTCATTGATCTGTCTGTAGTTCTAATAATTTTGTAAGACAATTTTCCGTCATAGTTCTACTCAATGACTTGCGAAACTGAAACCCCGTCAATGGTTCAATGGGTGTGAATACTGTATCTTCTCTTATAATTTGGGCATTATAACTCATTACAATAATTATACTGATACTATTGCTTTATTTATCCTAACATTTTTGACAGGTGGATTTTCTTAACTTGAGATGTGACAACTAATCTGATGGTGAAATAGAGAACACTGTAGACCCAGATCAGACTGCTCCTCAGGAGCAGTCTGATCTGGGTCTACAATGTTTCCTTACGCACTTCTGTCAAATATTCAGTGTCATCACGGCACTTATTATTTTCAATGAGCAATAATCACTATTTATAATATACTTCAATAAAAGAACTATAGAAGAAACAAACCTACACAAAATAATAACTGAGCCGCATCACCTAACAGGCTGGTTAACATATCTGTGAACAACAAAGACTCAAACCAGTCTGGGAATCCTTGCAGTCTAGCTTCAGAACAGTATTCAATGCCTGTAGGTTTCTCATAGGCCTATACATGCTGTGACAAAACAGCAAAAGCTATGATCAGTCTGTGTGGATATGCAGCTGGTCTGAGTCTTGCTGTTCAAAATATGCAGTTAACTGCCCTTTTAACATGTCCTGGCTCAATTATTCAATGTTTCAGTCAGGCGAAATAAACACTATTTTTCTGTTTGAACATTCGTATAGATTTACATTTTAGCAAGGTCACTTTAACAATCTTACAATGGTAATTGCCAAACAAGCCTGGTAGAACGTTCTTATGAATGAAATTTTGAAGTTTACCTAATAATGCTAAATAATTGGAAAGATATACTAGAAGAAACAGTGTAGAGTCAGATCCGACTGCTCCTATTAAACAGTCTGAACAGGATCTGAAATGTGTGTCACTTTGTCCATCTAAGCACAGTCTGATGTGGGACTGCACTGTTTGCTCAGCCAAATCTGTCCCAATACTTGGAATTTTCACTGTAGTAACATTATGGTTTAGGTCCGTTACAAATACTAATCTACATTGCAATTCTTTAATGTGTCCCTTTATTTTGGGTAAGTATGATAATGTGTCAAAAATATTATTATAAGTGTGACATTATTCAA
This sequence comes from Ctena decussata, assembly GCA_963989385.1. Taxonomy (NCBI): domain Eukaryota; kingdom Metazoa; phylum Mollusca; class Bivalvia; order Lucinida; family Lucinidae; genus Ctena; species Ctena decussata. The sequence continues at coordinate 38,348,302 of OZ022507.1, read as the reverse complement.
TGACATGAAAACATTTGAGAAGGCAAACAAACATGCTATTGTAGTTGTTCAGAGATCAAAATGAGACGTAATTATTGGGTAATTTTTCCAACACTAAGTTGGGACTACTGTCCTCGAAAAATGGCTTCCTGCCGAGACTGTCAGCGTGACTCTGCAGGAAGCCATTTATCATGTACAGAAGTCCCAGTAGGAAGCAAGAGTTCGCGGACAGTCTCGGCAGAAGCCAAATATGATGTACAGTCTCTGCAGGAAGCGAAAATTAGCGGAACTGATTATACCCTGTGATGGCTTATGAAGAGAAATGAGTTCAAATTTTGTTTTTACTCAAAACTCACTCTGGACCTCTGTATAACTATAGCTGTCCTTTTTTTTTTGGAAATTCTGAGTACAAACTGATGTAAAACAATATTTGAGTTTTAGGTACAAGTAATGAATGGCATAAATATTTATAACTTAACAACAGATGGTCCCTGAGGGCTAAGAGAAATAGCTGTTGATACTGAGAGATCTGGTTTGTCTTGTGTAAGAGCTCAAACAATGTGTGCATGCTCGTAAGTCCTCAGCAAAGTTTTGAAACAATGTTCATATAGAAAAAAAATTTTTTTTGGCTTAATTATCATCTGAATGTTCTTTCAAACATAACATTAAAATTGTAAGTACTATTGCAGCCCTTTTAAGTCACCTTTGTACCATATCACACATTAATATATTCTTAAATATCAAAACTGAAAATTATCTTCCAATGCCTTAGTCTCATGGTAGTTTATGTATCATAAAACAATAACTGAGCCATGACACAACAAAACCAACGAAGTGGCATGTGAGCCACACAAAGACTCAGATCAGTCTGGGCATCTGCCCAGTCTGATCAGAGTCTTCATGTGCACTCAAATGGCAGCTAGGGGTCTAAGCAACATCCATGCTGACAGCAAAGACTCTGATCAGACTGGGTGCATGCCCAGGCTGATCTGCATCTCCGCTGGGCAAACATGCCACTTTGTTGTGTTTGTCATGTCATGGCTCATATGACTATATCTAGTTATCAGACAAGTCTGTAACTGATCAGTGCTCCAGACAAAAAGGGGTAAGAGGCATAATTTAAGGATGATTTTTCTTATGTCTCGGCAAACTTATTTTGCAGTGAAAGCATATGTTGTGACCCCTTATTAGAACAGTCTTAGCTAGACTTCTATGTTGTGGCCACTTGGTAAAAATCATCTCTCCAAGACAGTTCTTATGCAGGGTCACAACATATATGTTTATGGAGAAATTTCGAAAAAATTATCCTTTGTTTATCCCTGTTATCCCTTCTTATCTTGAGCACTATAATACATGATAATATCGTAAACTGATGAATAATTTTAAGAGCTGATGATGAATTATGTATATGATTTTAATGACTATCATCAGATGCAATTCATTGGTTTAGAACCTAAACATATATTTCTAAAATGCTTCATGTTTCAGTTCTGTGAGATATGAGGATTAATTGCAAATATTTTTAATATGAGCCGCGACGCAAGAAAACCAACAATGTGGTTGTGCGCCCAGCACAGACTCAGATCAGCCTGGGCATCCGCCCAGTCTGATCAGAGTCTTCGTTGTCCCCATGAAGGTAGTTTAGACCCTTAGCTTCCTTTTAAGCGCTTAGGGAGGACTCTGATCAGACTGGGTGGATGCCCAGGCTGATCTGAGTCTGGGCTGGGCTCATATAAGTTTTACCTATTTTCCATCAAAATGTATGTTGTGACCCTCATTAGAACTGTCTCAGTTCTAATGAGAGGTCTCAAAATGTTTTCATGGCCAAATAAAAAATAAATGTCTCAGAATTATCATAGATAAGCCTCTCACCTCTAGCTCTAAAACAAAATAACTACCATAGTAATCCTATTAAATGCCCCAGGGGTGTTGCATTTTGCGAAAGAGGGGGACATTGTATAGATTAAAATCTTAAAAAGTTCCTTCAAGAGCAGAGAATACATACAGAAGTAGGAACATGGGCCAGACTACGTAGTTTCGGCTAATAAAGCCTCGTCAGTGACCCTGACAATATCTGGTGACGAAACCAGAAAAAAAAGCATTACTTAGAGTCTAAAGTGAAGTAGAAAAGTCACTTCCAAAATACCTCTAATAAGCAATATAAACATGATGGGTATACTTTTAGAGGCAGAAACTCTACTTTGTTTATGCCGTTCTCATTCGGAGTCAACTCGTAAAGGAAAGAATTTCTCCTCTAGAAACAAATTCTTTCCTTTAAGACTAGACCCCATTTTAAAGAGCCACCTTATCCAGAGAAGCAAACAGGAATTCATGCAAGTTATTTTAACATTATTTTCGGAAAAGAGGCACCGATCATTTATTACAGCATTCATTAGGATTAATACAGTATAATCAGGTTCAGATAAGGGTACCAGAAATAAAGTTTTTAATATATCTCCTTTAATACACGTGTTGTGACTCCTCATTAGAGCCATCTTGCCTAGACTGTAATGAGGGATCACAACATATGCTTTCTTTGAGAAATAAGAGAAATTATCTTTAAATTATCCCCAATATCCCTCTTATCTGGAGCTCTGCAGACGTGGTTTACACTGACATTAAAAAAATTGTGTACATTGATGATGAAACAGTTTTTTCTTTGTGACTATTATCACGTGAAATTGGTTCAAAACCTTCGCTAAAATTTCTAATACAAACTAATATTACAAAAGGTATCTACAGTTTACATGAAAATCATTAGAAACATACAAAATATGGCAAGATAGAAAGAGAGCTACGGATCTATGCAAAAATTTTACTATGGAATTTGAGCCTCCCCACCTCCCCCTTCCCAACCACCCTTATTTCTCCATTCATAAATAAGGAAAGAAAATACTACCCCATGAGCATGTTGTTTTCTTTCTGAATCAGAGTCGACCCTTATTGGAATGAAAATGGCAGAGTTGCTTCCGTGTAAAAAGTACCCATTTATATTAAGAATCCACACAGTTGGCACTGACTGCTGTCCAAATATTTAGTATTATTATGGTATTTCATCAGAGCACCAGTTAAGGTGAAGTTTTGAGGATAATTTTGAGAACATTTTCTTATTTTTCATCGAAAACATACGTTGTGACCCCTCATTAGAACCGTCTCAGTGAGACGGTTCTAATGAGAGATCACAATGTATGTTTTTTTCTGGAGAAAAATGGAAAAATAATCCATAAGTTATCCCTGTTACCCTTACCTATCTGGCGCACTGATTCATGCAACAAATCAGTTAAAAGACGATATTGAAAATTCTGTATTTTCAATACCTTGAATAAAACTTCTCAATGAATAAAACATTTTACATGGCATTAATGCACTAGTTATTAGAATTTAAACATTAACATTTAAAACATGTAAAACGACTTGATGCAAGTGCTAAAATGTCACACTTCATACAATAATTTCATCGCACAATCAATTTCATTAGATAAAGAAATGACAATAGGAATTGACAACCTTTTAGAAATTGATGTCAGATATGTACTTTTCCGTTTTTGTATGTTCAAGACAAGGTAGATTTCTGAGGATAATTCTGGTATGCTTTGGGATGCTTTTTCTTCTTACCAAATTTATGTTGGTTGTGACCCCTCGTTAAACTGCCTCAAGAAAATGCGGCTCTAATGAGGATTAATGAGCCACATCATATGATTTCCAACATAAAGGGCGTAGCTACCTATACGGCAAATACGCAAGTGCGTATTGAAATTTTGTCAAAATTGACAAAATTTCAAAATGCACCTGCATATTTGCATGCTGAAAATTTATAAATTAGACAAGATTTCAATACCAATTACCAAAGTGGCTGAAATACTAGCTTTCCCTACAAGAAGTAGAGAATAAAACATGGTTGTGCGTATTATGAAATTACCCCTAGTTACGCCCCTGAAAAATGTGGCATTGGTGACAAGCAAGGGCTCTGATCAGTCTGCACAAAAGTGGAGTCTGATCAGAGCCTTTACTTTGTCACATCAGCCATCTATGGAAGTGACCCATGCCATAGAGCTAATAGTGAAGTCTGATAACCCTCTATAAATGAAACAGATGATCCGAATAGATGTATCACATGACAAAATTGCCACATTGTTGGAAATCACGACGTGGCTCATTTGTCCAACTATTAGGATGAATACTGTACGAGAAAGTGTCACAGACCTGGATCAGACTTGAATCAATGCCTGACCTACTAACATCACAGACCTTCTCACTTTTATTCAGGTTACCGTAATGACCCTAAAATTTTGGACACCCGAAAGTCGGACAATTATTGTTTGAAAATTCTTAGAAAATGGATTTTACACATGTTAATGCATCCAGATGATGCTTAGTGAATGGCAAACATTGTAGACCCTGATCAAAATGCTCCTTCAGGAGCAGTTTAATCTGGGTCTACAATGTTTGCTCAGACCTGTCTGTCCTAATATTTAGGGTCATTACGGTAATTCTGATTTGTCCCATATGTTCATGGCTTCTGATTACCAGACACAGATTGTTCAATACTAACAATGTCATTAGCTAACGAGACATTATTCGAAATGTACTGCCAATTTTTTTGCCAAAAAATGTGAGGAGCTTTTGTATAATGGAATTTATTTGAACTAAAAGAGTTCACAAATCCTTGACAAACCAGTTCATTAAGCTAACAATGCTCTGACTAACCATGGAGGTTTTTCCATGTTTTATCTACCACCAAAACATGTTAACTATACCGTAATTTGAGGAATAGTTGCAGTTGTAGGTCCCTGAAACTGGTCACAATAATAAAACAAGAGGGCCAAGAGGCCCTGAATCGCTCACCTGACCAAAAAGGTTAAAGGTCAAACAAGGGTCATCATTTAACAAACCTGATAGTTTGCAACCACTTCCAAATGGTTTTGAAGAAGATTTTTGAATATTTTTCTATGTATTGCTATGGTTCAAACCCTGGACCCCCTGGGGCCAGGCCATTTTGGACCCTGTGGCCATCATTTGAATAATTTTGGTAAAGGACCATTAGGCAATGCTACATACGAAATTTCATGCATCTGAGCCAAGTGGTTCTGAAGAAGAAGATTTTTGAATATTTTTCTATGGTTCAAACCCAGGTCCCTAGGGTTGGGCCATTTTAGACCCTGGGGTCATCATTTGAACCAACTTGGTAAAAGACTACTAGGCAAAGCTACATACCAAATTTCAAGCATCCGAGCCTTGCGGTTCTGAAGTAGATGATTTTTTTAAATTTTTCTATGTATTTCTATGGTTCAAACCTGGGACTCCCTGCCCCGGGACCATTTTGGACCCTGGGGCCACCATTTGAACAAACTTGGTAGAGGGCCACTAGGCAATGTTCCATACCAAATTTCAAGCATCTGAGGCAAGCAGTTCTGGTGAAGAAGATTTTTAAGTATTTTTTAGTTTCGAACCAAAGAACCCCTGCCCCAGGACCATTTTGGACCCTGGGGCCACCATTTGAACAAATTTGGTAGAGGACCACTAGACAATGCTACATACCAAATTTCAAGCAGCTGAGCCTTGGGGTTCTGAAGTAGATGATTTTTAAGTATTTTTCAGTTCCGAAACCCAAGACCCCCTGCCCCAGGGCCATTTTGGACCCTGGGGCCACCGTTTGAACAAACTTGGTAGAGGACCACTAGACAATGCTTCATACCAAATTTCAAGCTTCTGAGCCAAGCAGTTCTGGAGAAGAAGATTTTCAAGTATCTTTTAGTTTCAAACCCAAGACCCCCTGCCCCAGGGCCATTTTGGACCCTGGGGCCACCATTTGAACAAACTTGGTAGAGGACCACTAGACAATGCTTCATACCAAATTTCAAGCCTCTGAGCCAAGCAGTTCTGGAGAAGAAGATTTTTAAGTATTTTTTAGTTTCAAACCCAAGACCCCCTGCCCCAGGGCCATTTTGGACCCTGGGGCCACCATTTGAACAAACTTGGTAGAGGACCACTAGACAATGCTTCATACCAAATTTCATGCCTCTGAGCCAAGCAGTTCTGGAGGAGAAGATTTTTAAGTATTTTTTAGTTTCAAACCCAAGACCCCCTGCCCCAGGGCCATTTTGGACCCTGGGGCCACCATTTGAACAAACTTGGTAGAGGACCACTAGGCAATGTAACATACCAAATTTCAAGCATCTGAGCCAAGCGGTTCTGGAGAAGAAGATTTTTAAGTATTTTTTAGTTTCGAACCCAAGACCCCCTGCCCCAGGGCCATTTTGGACCCTGGGGCCACCATTTGAACAAACTTGGTAGAGGACCACTAGGCAATGCTTCATACCAAATATCAAAGCCCTAGGCCTAGCGGTTTCAGAGAAGATGTCATTTAAAGCAAATTGTTGACGACGCACGACGGACGACGCACGACGCACGACGGACGACGGACACTGGGTGATCACAATAGCTCACCCTGAGCCTATGGCTCAGGTGAGCTAACAATTGTGAAATGCTTTCTGTTTTAATACATAGAACCACGTTTTAGATTTTGCATTTTCTTTAAATTTAAACTTGCAAAAGTAAGCTTTCTCTAGAAAATTTCCAGCAGCTTTACAGAAGCAGCCTTAAAAATTTTGAATCGTAATTTATCCTATCTCGAGCCTTGTATGTCACCATACACACATTATCTGTGCTGTTTCTTTTTAAGTCAATGATGCTGATGTTACTAGGTTAACTGGTAACAGACTGGAACATTGTGTCAGCCAGAAGTGAACGGTCTAAATGCAAATGGCACTGAGCCACTGTCTAAACTAGAGCAACTATTTACAGTACACTATCTCAAAATTCAAACACCAATGTCTCATACAAAATCCCCAGGCAAACATTGTAGACTCAGATCAGACTGCTACTGAAGGAGCAGTCTGATCTGGTCTTCACTGTTAGCAGTTCCACCATTTTTTTTCCTGAAAAAATTCTTATATGCTTTTTTCTGTGGGAAGAGGTGAATGAAATTCTACAGCATTAAATCATGTGAAAAATATTGAGGCTAATGACAGAGACCTACATTCATCCCCAGTTCAATATCGGCCATGATAATGACGACTAAACACGGATCTGTAGAGCAGATACCACTCTGTCCACATACAATTACTATTAAGAGTCTGCATGTAAAATCTAGGAAAATATAAAACTTAAAGTGTCAAAAATGAAAATACATGTAGTTGAATCTGCAAACAGCACAGATGAGGCAGCACATAAAATTTTGAACTAAAAAAGCTCCTCAGTTGTTTTTTTCTGCAAAAAAATGGAAATGCTTTTGCATATAAAACATTTGAAAAAGTTGTGTCTTGTTAGATAACAACATCGCTAATTTTGAACAACTGGGCCCAGACCTCCATGAGCAGCCTGGTCAGGGTCTACAATGTTTGCTTAGGTATATCTGTTTCAATATTTATAGTTTTTGCTCAGATATATAGGTTTCAATACTTATAGTTTTTACAGTAAAGTAACTACAATGTACATGTATTATGGTAAAGAGTCATAACTCTAAACAAAATAACTACTTATCTTGTGCTATCTTCATTATCAAAAAAGCTAGAATCAAGTATAAATTGAATATGGCAACTTAGCATTTATGATTCATGTAAATAGCCTAATATGCCTAAATACTGGAACACCTAAAAAGCATTAATTTTCCATTTGTGACAAATGGAAAATTAATGGTTTTCTGTGTTCCAATACTTAAGCACCTTAAGGTATGAACAAAACTCTTGACTACAAAATCTTGTTTGGGTCTGGTTCCTATATTTAAATATTGGAACGCCTATAAACATTAATTTTCCCTTTGGGACAAACAGTAAATTAATATTTTCAGGTGTTCCAATACTTAAGCACATTATGGTATCAACAAAACTCCTGACTATTAAATCTTGTTCAGCTCTGGTACCAACATTTCATGAAACTGACTCTAGCATGCCTGGCCCCGAGGTTATAAAACTTGAGTACATTCTCAAACTCTAAATAAAACACACTGATTGGCTGCTTCCGAGCACATGCTCGGAAGCAGCCAATCAGTGAGCTTTATTTTGAGTTTGAGATTATTCTCAAGTTTAATAACCTGGAACCCTGGTCAACACCCAATTCCATTCCAAACTTGAAATTACAAATTCTGAATTTCTGCGAAGAATGACCCAAAATATAGCAATATATATTAGAGGAAAAAAAAAACTGTTACATTTATGTCAACAATTTGCAGAAGCTTTCATTTCCAGAGCACAGCTGTTCAAAACTAGCAACTTTGTTAGTTCATGTGATATCGCATTCTCAGACATACATAAAATGCTGCCATTTTTGTCAAAAAATGTGAGGAGCTTTTGCAGTACAAAAGCTCCTCACAGTTTTTCAGCAAAAAATATTTGCACAATTGATTTTGTGAGTACCGTAAGACTTAACTAATCGTCAACTAATGACTTCTTTAAGATAATGATGCTTTGAACAACCAGGCCCAAAAGGGGATAAAATTGTGCATTTACCCAGCACGTTTAAGACCCACAATGCAACACGCAGCCCAAACTGTCAAAAAGCAGTTACATGTACATGTATTTTTGATTCATTCAAGATCAGTTAATGAATATATACAGATTTTGAACATTTCAATACAGCAATTTTAATTCATGAAACATTGTACAACCTATCTAACAAAATGATACCACAGGCTTTGTATCTGTGGTGTCACTTTGTATCTGTGGTGTCACTTTTTTTCTATTAAGATCCCATCATGATCTCAAATTGATGAAAGAGGCCACCACAAAACTTCTATTTAAAAAATAATTACCATATCTGTCCTAAAAATTGAATACAATGTAGTTTAGTTTTCAATACATCTACAAGATGCAGATGGAACTGCAAACGGTGAAGACCCTGATCAGACTGCTCATAGAGGAGCAGTCTGATCTGGGTCTGCACTATTTGCCCAAATGAATAGAACTTTTAATTTACAGAATGATAAATGGTGCACAAGTATCAGCCTGCCTCTTCATAAGGTCTGGTCAGTCTCACTTGTTCACATTTTATACAATCAGTGGATCCTGAGGAACCTTCAACATACCATATTAATCCTATTAAACCTCCCAAAGGCATTGCATTTTACGAAAGGGGGGAGTTATTTGGAGCCGAAAGTGTAGCTAATCAGCCACTGCCAAATACCTCTAATAAACAGTTTATTAAGGTGAGTGTGTACACTTGCAGAGGAAGCAACTCTACTATTTCCAGCCTCCCTTCTCAGTAGGGTCAACTCATAAAGGAAAGAATTTGCTCCTCTAGGAGCAAATTCTTTTCTTTAAGAGCAGACCCCATTTCAAAGATCTAGAGAAGCAAACAAGAATTCATGTTAATTAATATAACATTTTTTTCGGGAAAGAGGTAGGGGGGCCTTTGTTAGAGCAGGGGCGTTTATAAGGATCAATATGGTATATATTTATTTTTTTTTTTTGAAATTCTGACACCCAAGTTTGCAAAAACATGAAGAGACAAATGATACAGACCCACACCAACAGCTCCTGTAGTCTGAGCGGAGTCTACATTCCTTGCCAGTTCACCAATGGACATTTTTTTCCTCTTGAACCAGAGCTCTAGATAAGAGGGCGTATTTGATGATAATTAAAATTAAGGATAATTTTTTTTATTTCTCATCAAAACCATATGTTGTGACCCCTCATCTGAACCGTCTCGTCGAGACGGTTCAGATGAGGGGTCACAACATATGTTTTTATGCAGAATTAACAAAAATTATCCCTAATTATCACCAAGTACTCCCTCTTATCTAGAGCTCTGTTGAACTATAGCTGGCTAGAAAAAAATTTATAGGATAGTGTTCGAAACTTTAGAAAAAGGCTCTGTGCTCTTGCAGTTTCGGTATTGATGGTACAGCATACTTTTTCACGGTGCAGTTCACACATGAAGTTTTTATTCAATTTTGGTTGGAATCCAATTAAAAGTAAAAGTGTTAACAGAGAATTGTGAACAGACATTATGAAGAGATTATGACAGAATGACGCAATACGAGAAGTACTAAACCCTTCAGCTACTCTACGAGTAGGCGTAACTTTCATAATCAAGGACAAAAGACCTTGGTTTTTCTATAATAATTCCTTGAAGACGTCTTACACAAATTAAAGCTCATTTTACAGTTAAACTTATGAGCAGCATCACATTAAAATGTATCTTATGGCATGTGCTAATGGCAAAGATGCAGCTCAGCTTGCATATCCGTTGTCTTTCCTGTTTCCAAAAGCAATCTTTGAAACCTGTAAAATCTATCATGTGACACTTGGTGACTGAACAGCTTTCACAGCTACCTTAATGTGCTTAAATATTGGGGACACCTAAAAACCATTAATTTTCCATTTGGGACAAATGGAAAATTAATGGTTTTAGGTGGCCCAATGCTTTCGCACATTCTCTTCAAGTCTGGCCCCAATCACATTGCATCAACAAATCTGTTTTCATCTGCATGAGTATTAGCTGCATCCAAAAAGTCCAAAAGCATTCAGCTATCAGTGAAAGCCAGATTAGATGGAAGAAACAAGAGCAAGCTCACCTCACACTTCCTACATATCTAATTTCTAGCCAGAAATATTCTCAGTTTTACAATTTGATGCTTGAAATTGTTTTTAATTTTACACAAAAGTCTGGCACAAGTTTGTGAGGAACTTTCTTTGGTATAAAGGTGTTGAGCATTTAAACAAAGATCCAGGATACATATGAAAAACAGATATATGAATATATGATGATAAAATATGAAAAATTAAGTATCTAGTATAAATGAGCAATGTCATGGAAAAAGATGCCTTTGGTCTAAGCAAAGAACGGGTTTGTATCAGTTTACATAACTGCAGTCTGATCAGTACATTCTGTTGCAATAATAGTTTGGAGAATCCTGAGCTCTGAAAAAAAAGGTGAGAGGCACTGTGGTGGAGCTATTAGAGATGCTCAGTTACGGTGCAGAAAGTTGTGAGTTCGAATCCCGCATTAACTTGAGACTGGAAAATTCTCTCTTGCCAACCCAGCAGTAATTGGGTACCTCTTTTGAATCAGGGAAGGATAAGGCAGCAAAAGGAGAGGAATGGGCTTTGCTTTCATATGCTGTGCAATTCTGAGCCTCTAATCCCCACTGCTCCTACGGCCACTTATCCTTTTAGAAAAGGTGAGATAAATTTCAGGATAAGCTCCATAATAAGAATGTTCTGCCCCCTCATTAGATCAAGGAGAAAACTTGTCTTAACCATAGCCTCGGACAGGGGAAGACATTGATGATAATTCTTTAAGGATCTTTTATTTCTCATCTAAACATAAATTGTGACCCCTCATCAGAACCGTCTCGCAGAGACGGCTCTAATGAAGGGTCACAACGTATGTTTTCATTTTCATGACAATTTTAACTGAGATTATCCCAAATTATCACCAATTCTCTCTTGTCTGCACAGCCTGCTTAAATGTTAGCCAATACTTTCAGACAGGTTTTTCCATGACTGACATATGCTCAAGCCTTTGGAGTTGTAACTCTACTAGGACAAAAACAAACTACAATTCATTCTTGTTTAAGCACCAATTATATACATAATTATGCACTACATAAATTCTGCACCAAGAAGACTGTATAACACAAAACTTAAGCTCAAGTAATAGACAAAGGTGTATTTTGATACTACAGTAGAACTTCAATGGCTCGAACCCTGATGGCTCGTTCACCCTGCCTGGCTAGAACTCTTTTCTTGGTCCCTACAGGTCACTTTATATGGAAATTAACCCTGGATGGCTAGAACTACCCTTGGCTGGAACTAATTTTCATGGTCCCAAGCCTGTTCAAGCCAATGAAGTTCTTCTGTAATTTGGTGAATTTCAGGGTAATTTTGATGCTAATTAAAGTGTAATTTGATGTCAGAGAATTTCTGCGTAACTTTTTATTTCTGCATAAATGGATATGTTCATATGTTGTGACCCTTTGATGAGGTGGTTCAGCCAATGTTTTACTTCTAGATAGTTAACAGGAAACATCTACTTGTCATCCAACACCCTCCGTATCACAGCCTCTGTAAATTTCTGTCAGTCTTGTGTAACTCAGCAATAAAGTGGGTTTTTCTCTTACAAAACAACCCAAAAGTTCTTGATCCATCTTACAAGATGGATGACCTTTGAGATTGTTCCCCAGCTTTTAACCAAAGAAATTGAGTTTTTTTTTAGAGTTCTTAGTATCAGTATTGCTGACGACACTTACCAAATTTTTTCAATTATAAGACAGGTTTTTCCTTCCAAAAGAATCCCAAAAATCTAGTTCCATCTTATATGATGGCTCTAGATTTTTGGGATCATTTCGTAAGAGAAAAACCTTAGATCTAGAAATCATACAAATGTAAAACTGAGTCATAATTATGTACTTGGCACTGAATTTTTAAGCCAATGAAAAAGCACTTTAAAATCTATTTTTCCAAATGATGTGTAATGATGGTAAAATAAGAATGAAACACAATATCAGGAGTAGCTGATGAATGTTGAGCAATTGCATTCTTTGGCCAAGTTGCTGACAACTAATGTACTAAAGTACTGCTAAGTATCCTAAATGCCCTAAACACTGGAAACATCCTGACCAGTTTCCTTAAGTATTCTACAATTTGAACATTTTTAAGGCCATTACACACCTCAGTGTTAGGCAGATATGCCCGTGAAATATCTTAACAAAACAATTATAATAAGAGTACAAATGAAGTTACCTATAATGCAATCAACAAATCAAATATCTGCAGTATAAACATCTGAGAAAACATTTTCTAGATATTCTAGTATTAAGTACAGAAAGTGACCACAACTGGTATGTACTCTTAAAGTCATCTATATTACAGACTAAGGAACTCACTACTATAAGCTGTGAAATGACATGATAATGAATGTTAATTTATATTCTTTATCCACTACTGAGCCAAGTTTGCTTATTCGATGGCTATTCTGCTCAGGTCCCATGGCACTTGCCCTTGAATCTGACTGGTCAACTCTCATCATGTGATACACCATGTGACTTCATCAGAGCCTCAATGCTCTCCCAACCCTTGTCATAATATCTGTGACTGGCCAACTCTGATCATGTGATACAGCAACCTGACTCCATCACTGACTCTGATTGGTCTTCTGTAGTCTTGCAACCAGTAATTGTGATTGGTCAACTCTAATCATGTGATACAGTAGCAAGACATAACCTGATAACATGCAATTCTCTACTTTGTTATCTGAAGCCTCTCTTTGGTCTACTCTTATCACGGGCCATATCTGCCATTATAATTTGGCCATTGTGGATAATGCCAGCTATTGCCAATTCCACAAGATATATTTGAACACTGGTGGGGCCATTTTCAATGGCCCCACCAGTGTTCAAATTATATCTTGTATATTTAGGACCCTTGAACTAGATGGAGGTGATATCATGTGGGTGAAAAAGGAGGTGGCGAATGACAATGGTCACTAAGAAGAGGATGATCTGCACCACAACACAATCCAGTACATTCTCCCGGACAGGAACATTTTATAGTACGTCCTAGTGACTTTTGAAAGTCCAAAAGCTGTCCCATGAAGTTGAAATTAGGTGATATATTTGGTTTACAGGTTTTCACGTAGTCATATGCTTCATTTAATGACAGGTTTCTCTTCTGCATTAAGTAGGCTACTGTAATGGTAACAGAGCGACTGATACCCGCTAAACAATGGACGAGCACTCCTTGTTCTGAGCCACGTGCTTCATCTGCAACGATAAACAATAATAATACTTAAATTTACGGACAATTATTGAATAAATCATTATAAACAATATTTCTTGGGCCTGAAAAACTAGATAATCAAAGTGGTGTTCTCTCAGCTTCACACTGTGATACAAAAAAAGAAAATTTGTTAAATGCTCAAAGTTGAGCATAAAAACATGTAATATGATAAATGCAATGATTAGCAAAAATGTGTCACATTTAGAGATGATATATTACAGCATGTGCAAACAGCTTAGACAATGATCAGTCTGTGCATCCTGACTAGTCTTACATAATACCCCCTTAAGTAGACTGTTCTAGTGTAGTTTAAACATATTTTATTGCTAAAATTGTAGCAATGGGATCAGGCTACAAGTTCTCACAACATTAGTTACAGCCCTGTACTGTTCTACTGATGAGACTGGATGTTTTCGCACATAGAATTAGGCATTTTTTATGTGGCAAATTGCAACATGATAATCTGACTCTGTATGTTTAGGCATATTAAACTTGCGTCTTTTCCAAAATGGAGTCTTTAAAAACAGTAACTAGGTGTGCAAACAATAAATGTCCTTGTTCAAACTGCCTAGGCTTGTAGGCTACTCTGGGTTTTCACTGTTTAAATGCAAGAAAAAAAATATTTGCTTGCCACAGCCCATACATCTCAATCTATAATCCTGCATGAACCTTTGAGTTCATGCTTTCAGACACTCTGGAAGTCTGGCGACCCAGTATTTCCTGCTTCTACAATTATTTTGACTACTAATTGCTAACTCTGAAATGTCATGAACTATGATGAAACTCATTTGAGCAGTGTTTTGCATGAAAATGGACCTTTTAAGCCACAGTGCACACACAACAGTTACAGACAGTCAGCTCTGGATATCTCACAGTCAAAGTTCATCCCAAACTTCTGGTATCTCAAAGTCAATTTTCTGGTCCCAGAAAATTTACTTTGAGATATCAGTAGTTTGAGATAAGAGGAAGTGAAATGTGAATAAAATAGGGAATGTGTTCGAACATAAGAAGTACTTTGAGATATCAGCGTTTTTTAAAGATATCGAGGGTTGACTGTACTAAAATCAGCCTGTACAGCCAAGCAAACTGTTCAAAGTCTTAACTCTAGAGACAAGACACTGCTTAAAGACTTTATATAACTGCTGATTACTGCTGCACTGTTTGGGGCAACTGCTCTGAGGACTGCCTCAACAGACTGCTAAAGCTACAGAAAAGAGCAGCAAGAATCGCTCTTGATTCAGATCCCCTAGCACCATCAGAACCACTCTTTAGGGAACTGCACTGGATGAATGTCAAAACAAGGATTCAGTATCATAAACTGATGCTAGTTTTTAAATCTTTACACAACCAAGCACCTGAATACTTGTCAAAAAATCTAAAATAAAAGGCCACCGGCCAAGTGTCACCCGACGTTTGAAATGTGTCACAAACTGCAGCCCTTTATTCAGTTTCAGAGTAACTATATGGCCAAAAACAGAAAATATGTGTATTACAGAACCTGGTCAGCAAATAATAACTGAAGCACAATTACTGGGCCTCTATGAAGTTATAAAATACTTAAGTTTAGAAAGGGGCATTTATGTGTAAAACCAGAAAATATGTGTATAACAGAACCTGGTAAGCAAATAATGATTGCAGCATAAGCAGAGACATATAAAATCCAATTACTGGGCCTCTATGAGGTTATAAAATACTTGAGTTCAGAACTGGGCGTATATGTGTAAAATCAGGCTACTGAAACAATTACTGGGCCTCTATGAGGTTATAAAATACTTGAGTTCAGAACTGGGCGTATATGTGTAAAATCAGGCTACTGAAACTTTAGGCCCTTACAGAATGCCCAAAACATAAGACTGTATACCCAATAACAAAATAACAAGGGCCATAATCCTCCTAATATGAATCTGATGAAAAAGAGCAATGCATTTATGAAAATTCAGCCCATTAATATGAATAGTTCTTGAGTTATCCCTTTACCTTTAAGTGAAAGTCTATTATCTATGAAAGGGGAATAACTCTGTCAGTAACAAATTTAGCATATCCTAACAATAATCAGAATACTCAATTTACCAAATGCTAATAGAATACCAAACTTCAGCTCTCTCGGTCAAACGGTTCAAAAGTTGGAAAAATACCAAAAACGACAAAGGGCCATAACTTTGTAAAATATAGGACAATTGAAATTCCAAAATCACATGCACATCTTCAGATCATGATGAAACATTCTGCACAATTTCAAGTCAGTCTGATAAAAGATGTGACAGGAGTTGCGGGGACAAGGTCTGAGTCAGCAAGGGCTGTAACTCCATCAAAAATGGCCAAAACAAAAATAAACAAGAAATGTTACAGTGTGTAACAAATGCCCCCGAAGGCCCCTTAAACTGACGTTTCAGCCCTAGATGTGACCTTGACCTTGGGCATAGAACCTGAGTCTTGCACATGGTATACATTCTCATTTCGGTTTACTTTTCTGTAATGTTTAAATGCACTTTGGAAGTTTAAGAGGATTCAAGGGGACTTAATTCAACCACTAACCAAACTGTGTTGTGTTCTAGACATTGGGTGTGGGAACCTAAATGCCACACCTTACATAACTTATACTTTACTTTTCTTTACGTTACCATTTTATCATGATCCTGACTTCGGGCAACAGAACCATAATTTGTTTGTTGCATATCCGCTGTTTTATACCTTTTCATGAAGTTTAATGAAGTTTACTTCAAAAGTTTTTAGGTAATTGAGGATGAATGACTTGACCTTTGACCTCTGGCTATGACCTTGACCTTGGGTATGGGAGCCTATGTCTTGTGCATGGTAAATTATCTCATTAGGCTTTATCTTTCTTTGAAGTTTGCTTTGGTACTTTTCAGAGTAATTGCTGAGACATTATTTGACCTCTGACCCCAGATTGTGACCTTGACCTTGGATTTTGGGATCATAAATATTGTGTGTAACATATCTTCTCATTATGGTTTACCTTTCTGTGAAGTTTGATGACATTAGCTTCAGCAGGTTTTGAGCTATCATAGAGGCAAGATTTGACCTTTGACCCCCAATTGTGACCTTGACCTTGAACCTGGCAACCCAAATTGATGTGAAACACAACATCTCATTATGTTTCATCTTTCTGTGGAGTTTCATTAAATTTGCTTCAGTAGTTTATAAGTAATCTCTGAGAGCCAATTTTGAGACTTTTGACCCAACTGTGGCCTTGACCTTGGGCGTAGGGACTTAAGCCTTGTGCGTGACACACCTTCTAATTATGCTCTATCTTTCTGTGAAGTTTCATTAAATTTGCTTCAGTAGTTTTAAAATTATTGCTGAGACACGATTTTGAGACACAATTTGACCTTTGACCCAACTGTGGCCTTGACCTTGGGCGTAGGGACCTAAGTATTTCGCGCGACACACCTTCTCATAGTGCTTTATCTTTCTGTGAAGTTTCATCAAATTTGCTTTGGTAGTTTTAAAATTATCGCTGAGACACGATTTTGAGACACAATTTGACCTTTGACCCAATTGTGGCCTTGACCTTGGGCGTAGGGACCTAAGTCTTGCGCGCGACACACCTTCTCATTATGCTTTATCTTTCTGTGAAGTTTCATCAAATTTGCTTCAGTAGTTTTTAAGTTATCGCTGAGACACGATTTGTAACGGACGGACGGACTGACGGACGGACGGACAGTCGGACGGACGGACGGACGGACGGTGCGATTTTAATATGCCACCCGAAGTTCCTTCGGGGGCATAAAAACCACATGCACATCTTCATATCATAAGAATACAATCTGTAAAATTTCAAATCAATCCAATGAAAGACGTAGGAGGAGTTGCGGGGACAAGATTTCGGACGGACGGACGGACGGAAGGACGGACGGAAGGATGGAAAGACGGACTGACTGACACACGGACGGATGAGGGTCATTTCTATAGTCCCCCTCCGCCTACGTTGGGTGACAATATGTTGGGGAAAATAATCCATACTGTCTTAGAAATGTTATGAAAGGTAACTTGCATGTCGAAAAACCAAAAACTGAACTTTACAAGAAATCTTTTCAATACTCAGCTTCAGTTTTGTGGAATGATTTACCAGTGGAAATTCGACACTCTTCTACTTTACATGATTTCAAAAGAAGACTGAAATGCCATCTACTGGGTACCAGTCACTGACTGAAAAATTTCCTACATACTGTATATGCAGTTACTTTTGTTTCAGTCTTTTTGAAGTTTACTAAAATTCATCTACCCTAAAATCAAGTCATGCACTTGCCTTTTAGAATTGTATGATCTGAAATTTATTACCTGCTATATTACTGTAGTAGATCTATACTATTTTTTTTTTTTTTTTTTTTGCATGCTTTTTTCTATCAATTTAAATGTATTATAATGTTCTATGTCTGTACTGAGGGCCATAGGGAAGATTAGTTTTACTAACTATGTCACCCTCTTTAAATAAAGTATTAAATAAATAAATAAAAAAAAAATATATGCACTCAGGCAGAACTTTCTGTTTATTTTGTCATTTATCTATGATATAAATATTGGTCAAAAATTTATTAACACCATAAGCCCCAGAGATGAAAATAGCTAAATCTGCAAAGAGCGTAGGTCCTGATGAAGCGGCTCATGATAAGCCGCCTCATCTAGATCTACTTGCCCTTTAGTCTTTGAATTCTCAACATGATATGGCTTGAACAAAAGAATTTTGTAATTATGCAGACGTTAATTTTGTCATCTGCTTTTTGGTGCTTAAAGGCTTAGGCCAAATCATAAACTGGCTGCAAAATAAATTATTAAGTATTATTAAGGCCAAAAAAAAAAAAATCTCTTGTTTCCGGTTACCCTACCGACCCTATGTTTTTGGGGCCTACTCAAACTTATTTATGGCCTTGTAGGATTTTAAAGTCATATTTTTAGGCTATTTTAAAGGATTTTTCTGCATACAAAAAAGTTCCTTAAAAAAAAAAATTCCTACCTACCGACCCCAAAAATTTTGCAGACGTAACCGGAAACAAGACATTTTTTTCTTTTGGCCTAAGTTCAATTTATAAAGCACCATTATCATATCAAAAGCAACAAAACAGTCAGAAAGTAAGGACACTTCACCATCATTATGCAATATTAATCCTCAGGGCACCGCAAAAGCAGACAACAAAATTTACGTCTGCAGCAAAATTTCATAAAACTTTTTGTCCAAGCTATATCATATTGCTTGATAAGGTGGTTTGGCCACGTCTCAAGGTCTTCTGGTAGCAAAGACGATTCTACAGGGCAAAGTGAAAGGAAAAAGAAGAAGGTAGACAGAAGAAGAAGTGGGAAGACAATATTAAAGAGTGGACAAGGGTGGACTTTGCCTGCTCAACTAGGGCAGCTGAAAACAGGACAAGGTGGAAAGGGATTGTTTCGAAGTCATCTGTGGTGCCCCAATGACCTAGTAAGGTAAAGAATCCAAAAACAGAGTTCTAGATAAGAGGGGTATTTGATGATAATTGAGGGATAATTTTCTTTATTTTTCATTAAAACCGTATGTTGTGACCCTCATCTGAACCATCTCATCTGAATTGAGACTGTTCAGATGAGGGGTCACAACGTACGGTTTTATTCAGAATTAACAAAAATTATCCCTAATTATCACCAACTACTCCCCTCTTATCTAGGGCTCTGCAAAACTATCACTGACTACTCTTCCTATCTCGAGCACTTTGCAGTACATGTGAAGAAGCTCCAATAATATGTCAGAACAAGGAAGCTGTGAAAATTAGTTTTTTGTAAAACGATATTTTACTACGAAAAATCAATATGATGTAAGGGTTACCAGAATCTTTTTGTTGAGGAAAATGATGTCTGTCGAGCTAATAAAATCAAAATTGCTTCTTTTACAGATGATGTTCACAATCACAGACGCACTTTTTAAGGAAGCTATTAAATAATGTGTATATACTGTAATAAAATCATTTATCATAATTATGATGTTGTGGCTATTCAGTGGCTTACGTCATGTCCACCTGTTACTTGGTTGAGAAAGTGTAATGTCATAATGCCATCTGACAAAGTTATGTTTTCTACTGCAATAATTAATGCTGTTCTGTCCTTGAAAGAAATGTCAAGGTCACCAAAGCTTTGTCAACACTCTGGACTGTTTCCTGCAAGCTTAGTAAAATGTAAGAGGTATATCATGCAGCGCACTTTCAAATGGAAAGGTAGGTGGAACTTTACCTTCTGTATTGCCCTTGAAAAAATGTCAAGGTCACCAAGACCTAACTAACTATAATGCCTGCCCAAGTGCAAAACAAATATGGCATGAAGCAGGCCATGTATTGCTCCCCTGAGCACCTAGCTCAATGTAAGACACTCAAAATACTTGTTAACATGGACTTGAATATTTCAAGAAATTATTTTTGTAAATAACTACATGTATATGCCAAAATAAAGTATTAATCCTATTAAATGTCCCTGCTCTAATAAATGCCCCTTGCTTCGTCTCCGAAAATAATGTTATATTAACCGACATAAATTCCTGTTTACTCTCTGAATGAGGTAGCTCTTTGAAATGGAGTCTATTCTTAGTGGAAAAAAGTTGTGCCTAGAGCAGCAAATTCTTTCCCTTAAGAGTTAACTCCACTCCTACCGAGAAGGAGGTTAAAAAAGAAGTTAAACATTTAAAGTCCACCTATGACCTTGAAAATGAAGTCAAGGTCACCAATATAATCTTTTTTTCAAAACAATAAAACCATGCAAGTATGGTGGATATCAACCTGTTGGTTCAAGACAATGATGTTCTTATATACTTATATGGTCAAAGCTCTAGATAAGAGGGAGTATTTGATGATGATTAAGGATAATTTTTCTTATTGTACATCAAAACCATATGTTGTGACCCCTCATCTGAACCGTCTCGTTGAGACGGTTCAGATGAGGGGTCACAACATATGTTTGTAGGCAGAATTAACAAAAATTATCCCTAATTATCACTAAATACTCCCTCTTATCTAGAGCTCTGTATAATGGTTAAAAAAAAACCAGCCAGACTTTGAATCATTCTGTGACTTTGAAAATGAGATCAAAACCTACCAAATCTTACGAACTCTTGGGATATCCCACTAATGCATCTATGAAAGTTTGGTGGAAATCCACTCCTTGGTGCAGGAAAGAGACAGATTTAACACTAGGGTCGAAGTATTTTGGAAGTGTGGATGGACAGATAGTTGGATGGAAGGATGGATGACTTGCTATTTTACATCCTTTTTAACAGTATTTCAGTCAAATCAGGACAGGCTGTGTGCCATGGAGCCCTGTTTACGTTTGAAAAGATTCCCACCTAGTGGGGCTCGAACCCGGGACAGCTAAATCAGCAGGCCTGCTGGGGCTCCACAGACAGACAAATGGAGCAATGATAGATAGAAAACTGGATACTTATGTCCCACCTTGCTAAAGCAAAGCAGTTGCAAGAAAAAAACAGTACTTATTGTTCCCCCATCCTACAGAAATTACTTGAAATGGTTGAAAATGTTTACAACAGAGGAACAACGGATGGACAGGCTGAGACAGAACAATACCTAAATCATTGTGGTCCCCTGTGCCATTGGCTAACAAACAGCTTCGTTTTAAGACGTCAAAGTGAATGAGATAGAAGACAATGTCAGAGTGACTTTCTCGGCTGTAATTAGATTTGAGCGTAGAGAAATCTCCAGTAATGTGATACTCAGAGAAATTATTGAGAAATTTATGAACGAAACCTTACAAATTACTGAACATTTTCATTTTATAACTTTATTAACATTCTGTTTCTAAAACATCGATTTTGTTTACGCAAAAGCCACAAATAAACTAACACCTTTTCTTCCTGATCGTTTCCTTACCTTTCCGCACTGCTGTTCAATTACTAGTATTATCATTATTACTTATTCAGAGCACTGGACAGAGCTCTAGATAAGAGGGAGTATTTGGTGATAATAAGGAAAATTTTTGGTTAGTTCTGCATAAAAACGTATGTTGTGACCCCTCATCTAAACCGTCTCGTCGAGACGGTTCAGATGAGGGGTCACAACATATGGTTTCGATGAGAAATAAGAAAAATTATCTTTAATTATCATCAAATACTCCCTCTTATCTAGAGCTCTGTCTGGATAACATGGATAAGGAGTAACAGGGAAAATTCAGAGATAATTATTCCTATTTCTCAATGAAAACATAGGTTGTGACCCCTCATTAAAATCATCTTGGGGAGATGGATCTAATGAGGGGTCAAAACCTATGTTTTTATGGAATGATAAGGAAAATTATCCCTAAATTATCTGTTACCCCTTCTTACCTAGAAGACTGTATAATAATGATAATTTTTTTTTAATTTATATATTTTTTTTGACAATTCTGCGAGAATTTCAGTTCATTTTCCATACTAAGAATTCTGCAGAACACTGCCTCTTGCCTATCAGTGCACTGTAACAAAACAGCTAGGGCCCGGTGTCATATTATATTTTGACCCGCCTAAAAAGTGACCCGCGGGTCATTATATTATGACCCGCGGGTCAAAATATTATTATAATATTTAGACCCCCCCTATAATATTTTGACCCGCCTCCATGAAAAAAAAAGAAAATTGAGGAAAGTATATGTAACACCTACAGTAACCAAGCAAATATCAAATACAATATTAATTCGCTGCTCCTCCTTATTTTCAAAAATCTGTAGGGAGGGGGGTCAAAATATTATAGCTATAATATAATGACCCGCCCCACTTGAAATTAAAAGTTTTAATGGTTTCGTGGTACTATTCATTTGTTAATATCTGTAATGATAAAATTAAAATTCAAACACCATCAGATTTTCCGTTTCATAATTAGAATACTGACGATGGGCGTGAGTGGGGGGGGGGGGGGGGGGGTCAAAATAATTATAGCTATAATATTTTGACCCGCCCCCATGAATTAAATGGAGATTCAGGACAGTATACGTAAGACTACCATAATCAAAAATATTATAGCTATAATAATTTTACCCGCCCCACATGAGAGTTAAATAGGTCTTTTGTCGTTGTTTCACTGGTTTGTTAATAACTATTCTGCCTGAATTAAAAATTTAAATATCATCTGATTGTCTTTCCTATAAGTCTAAGTACTTCATAGGCTAAAGATGGACATGAGTGGCGGGCGGGGGGGGGGGGTCAATATATTATAACTATAATATTTTGACCCGCCCCCATGAAAAAAAATGGAAATAAAGGAAAGTTTATGCAAGACCTACAAGAACCAAGCAAATATCAAATACAATATTAATTTCTCTGCTCATCCTCAATTTGAAAAATCTGTTAGGTGGGTGAGGGGTGGGGGTGGGGGTCAAAATATTATAGCTATAATATTATGACCCACCCCACTTGAAATTAAAAGTTTTAATGTTTTCATGGTACTATTCATTTGTTAATATCTGATATGATAAAATAAAAATTCAAACACAATCAGATTCTCTGTTCCATTGCTATAATACTTAAAATACTGATGATGGCCATGAGTTGGGGGGGGGGGGGGGGGGGGGGGGGGGGGGGGGGTCGAAATATTATAGCTATAATATTTTGACCCCCCCCCCCCATGGAATTTAATTGATATAAAGGAAAGTTTATACAAGACCTACAAGAACCAAGCAAATATCAAATACAATATTAATACGCTGCTCATCCTAATTTTGAAAAATCTGTTAGTGGGGTTGGTGGGTGGGTTGGGGGAGGGGGGGGTCAAAATATTATAGCTATA